>MWSQ01003726.1:0-93272 GCA_002116395.1 Ramularia endophylla | reverse complement strand
ATTAACTCGTCTAGTTTACTCGTTAACTTACTCTCGACTTTAGTAACTATAGTCTCTATCTATAACTATATAGACTATACCTACGTAGCCTACGTAGCCTCTAACTCTCTTTTATGCTTTATATCCTCTATTATAAACTTTATAAACTCCTCTACTATAGGATTAGTAGTTCGTAAAGGAGTAGTAACCTTCGTAACTCTCGAGACGCTAGCTTTAGCTTTTAGACGTAGGTTTTTAGCCTTTTTAGACTATAAGGCTAGCGAGTACGTAGGATTATAAGATACTAAACGGGCTACCGCTCTTTAAGAAGGACTACTCGTAGAGCTTTTATCTTATAACGACTCTCTAGGTAATAATACCGCTCCGAGAGTAGTAATTAAACGAGCTCTTAGTAGATATAGACGTTGTCTTAGCGTACTCGTACCTAATAACGTCGAAGTTTATAAATTAGCTTAACGTTACGCTCTAAATTTATTAACTTCCGTACGTTTAGCTAGCGATAAACTAGCGTATTCTTCCTTACTAATATCTTCCTTATTAATATCTTTAAGCTTAATATAGATAGTACTATCCGGCGGCGGCGCCGCTATTTCTATCGGTTCTAGTAAGCTCGGCGGCTCCTTAGTCCGCTACTACTACTTCTTATCCTCCGGCGTAATAGTACGCTTTTTTCCCTACCGCTATATTATTATATTACGGTCCGTACGTAAAGTATTAGCGGCGGACTACTAAGTATCCTTCTACGCTCTTTTATCCGCTTCCTACTTACGCCGTTTCTCTCTCGTAGGTATCTATAGCTTTAGTACCGCTAGTATACTATAGTCGTCCTTAACTTCCTTACCGCTATACGATAACTCGAGCCGCGACTTCTAGTCCTTCTCGATACTATCTAGTATACGCTAAGGCGTATCGTAGCGGATACTAGTATTCCGGAAGAATAGCGTACTTAGCGACTTCTAGAACCCGTTACCTTACTAATCCTTAAGTAGGTACGCGTAGTCTACTAACGATTTCTTCTTACTTTCCGATAGGCCCTTCCTATTAACCTTCCGCTCCGGTAATATAGTACTAAAGTCGGAGGTCTCCGAATCTAGTTACTTCTACGCGGCGGTACGTATACGCTATATAGTATACGGTTTCTTCTTCTTTTACGGACCTCGAGTAGCCTTATTTCCGACATTAATATCGATAGTAGCGCTAGTACTAGCGCCGGCGCTATTCGTTAGGTCTATAGGCTCCGCCGTACTCGAGCCTACGCTAATACTACTATCGCCGTTCGTCTCCGTTAAATCGATAACGCCGCTAACTACGGAAGGGCTTATTATTACGTTACGCTACGAGTTAGACGAGTTAGTAGCTATAGTATTTAAAAAGAGACGATTGTTTATTATACCTACGTACGGCTTTACTCGTACTATATTATATCGAAATAAGCGCCTTATTTAGTATAGGCTATACTAGTTTAAGAAGCGTACGAGCCTTACGAGGGCTACTTAACTAGTTAAGTAGCCCTCGTAACCTACTCTTATTAAAACGGTATAGCCTTATATCTAAGTACCTACGCTATACCGTATTTGCTTATAGAGCCTTATTATAAGGGCTACTTAATAACGTAGCTAATTACCTCTAATAATATAGTTAAACTTAGGTAAGACGTTTAGACTATATATAAGCCTATTAGGATATTAGCGATCAGCGACGACGACTTAAAAGGCATAATACACTCTATTACACACCTTACTAATGCTCTATTTCGCAGAACACCTCACTCGAGAGACTCCTATGTAACATACAATCTGCGAAAACCCGGAGCGTCACTAGAGAGGCTCCTATACCTGACTTCGACCTGCTACCCCAACCCTAACCCTGAGTACACGGCTCTCACGCCTTTCATTCTCGTACACCGCCTCAAAACGAAACTCACCCTGTCCCAGGGATATGCCAGACAGCTCGACTCTTATTTTCCGAATCTTCACGGTACCAAATACAAGGATCGGCAAATTATAGAAATATGAATTTCCAGCCATCATGGAACACTCATCATCCACTTCACTATAACGCTAGTTCGGCCGCTCCTTGCCGCTGGAACAAATGGCATGAAACAACACCACGTCATTGTAATAAAGCCCAAACGAAACATTGACACGTTCCATATATGTCCCGATATCGAAGGACTGTGCCGTCAGCGCGTTGCCACCTCCGAAAAGGTGACGCTCGACACTCCATTCATAATATGAGCCACCAGGTATTTCCCTGCAAAACATCCGAACGGAGGATGATCTATCACGCTTGACCCAGATTGAATTCACATGCATGTTGACACTTCTGCAACCATGTCTTCTCCCGGTACCTTGCGGTGCTCATCACACGCATATGCATGACATCTGCACAAATGCCGGTGGATCATGTAGCCTGCGAAGTCTGAGTCGGAGCGAACAGGTGTTTGCCTTGGCAAAGTCTCGAACAAGAAAGTATGAAGCTGATGGATGTCGTCGTTCGTGCCTTTCTTAGCATCTCTAGATCTCCAATGCATCTCGAGGCCGAGGGACATGCGCTGATCATCTTCCCGCCGCGCGGTCGGTCAAGGCTGATTACCGCTTCATCCTTGATTGGGCTTACTGGCTTCCCGCCGGTGTGCTACCCGATAGCGAGGTGAGCAATGTGCAGCAGGCACAGTACGCCATGATGGTTGATATCCTGTTCGAGAACATCAAGGTTTGTTGTGTCCGTGTATCCACACTCACCTTGTCAGATTCCAATCAATTCCGCATGTCGAGGTCATCACCTCCAAGGTTAGAAAGGCGAGGAAGGTCATTGGTGAAGTTGATGAGGTTGCTGTTGAGCTGGCTGCCGACGAGGGTGCTCGCAACGTCTACCCTGACATGTTGAAGCGCTTTGAGCTCGAAGACGGTGTCATTGTCAAGAAGGCTGGAGCGAAGAATGCTCTGGACCCTGCCAACACCTTTCGTAACTTTGTGGTTACTATCGGCGTTGATCGTTCCGAGGAGCTGGGGTACATTGATGAGAAGCAGCATGACCAGCGTTTCGAGCAGGTACTTCAGGGTCTTGAGAATATTTCTCTGGAGCAGTTCTATTCTCGTGCTGGTCGTGCTTCCAGGCAGTACCATCAATAACCGTGAGGATGGCGCTGTCACTGATGGTCGTGCTGTCTCGGCTGCTCCTTCGCTTGCTGATGATGCTTCCGTCGCTGATGACGATGATGAGGAGCCTCGTCGTGCGACTAGGTCTGGTTAGTTGCTTTCCATATCCATCATTTTGACCATCTTCGATGCCAACAAACCGCCTCAGGTGACAAGCGTTCTCGTGTTATCGATAATGGTGACACCAAGCCTAAGGATGAGGATGTCCAAGTCTCGAAGCGTTCTTGCAATGTCATCCCAGCGAAAGGGTGCTACGCACAGACGTAGTGGTGCCAAGTAAGACTGATCTTACTTGATTGACTTTTAGCGCGCTCATCGATATTCCTTGGTTCACAAGTTGAGTTGGATGAACCCAGCCTGGCTTGATTGTGATTATGATTATGATTATGATTCACTGCCCTTGTAGATTTACACGAGCAATATACGACCTTTGCGCATGCATAGCTCTTCTCAGTTCTCGAGGTTCGTCGTCAATCTTCTTCTGATATATCGTTGCTTAGTTTTTGTCCGGAGTGTCTTTCCAGGTTCCTTCGTCAGTCTTCGAATGCTATACTTTTGCTTCAGAGTGGAACCTCAGAGCATGTTTCCGACTCAAATACCAGCTCGTCTTTAATAACCTGTCTCTTTCGCCATCGTGCCTGTGATCTGCCTCCTTCTCCGCCCCTTTGGTTGGAAATTTTTCCTAAGGTTAGGATTGGGGTTGGGGTAGGCATTTTTTCGACAATGCTCTAAATACATTATAGTATTTTCTGGGTGTAGCTTCTGGACTCACGATGGGTCTAGTATACTTGGGGGGTTTTTGGGCCGTTTTTCGCAATGATTAAAGCCGTTTCTCGTTTGTTTGCCACAGCATAATACATCAACTTCTGACAGTCTAGACATGAACGCAACAAGGCATCTGCATGATGCTCGTGAGACATGAGGACTTTCGTTGGTGTCTCCGTCAGTCGTCGTCATCTCCGAGTCCAGCTTCGTTGGCGGCCTGCGTGGATACCCATTGTTCCATCATCTGGCTGCCACCAACAATAGGTCCGCCAGGGTGTACGTCCCGTTTACCCTTGCGCGTTACGATGAGGCACAATATGCGACCGTATATGCTGAAACCATCGTATGAAGTATCAAGGAGCATCTTCTTCTTGTCGTCATCGTCATCCATGGTTTCAGCCGGTGAATTTTCCACGGATGGTGCTTTCAAGGACCGGCTGACTTTTCTTCGCTTCGTGGAAGGCTTGGCTCGCTGTGTGGTGAAGAAGTCCTCATCGCTCGAGCTGACAAACAGAGCATCTTGGTTTGCATCGTCATCGCCACCAGAGCTACTACGTTTATTTCCGATATTCGCCTCAGGAATGTTCTGAAGCTCAATAATATCATCGTCATCTTGCTCTTGGAGTATAGCCGGAGGCTGCGCATCGTCCGTTATGGTTATCGGATTCTCGTTGTTGTTCAGCCATCCAGTCAGCTTATTGCCTGTGGACTTCATCTTCGGTTTGTCAGAGAAGTCCTTCTGCTTTGTGAGTAGAGAATGGCGTGTGGAAGTTTCCTTGAGAAAGATGGCGACTTCGAAGTCCTCTGCGCCCATTTCGTCAGTCTGCAGAGCAAAGTGTTGACATCTAAAACTCACCTTGACTGGCGACGTCCTTGATCCCTTTCTTCTTTTTGCCCTTTGCGCCTTTCTTCCTTGCATTTTCATTCTCCTCTCTTAGCTTGGGCAGAACTTTGGGGCGCACTTCTTGGATGATGCGCGACAAGACATTGTCGCGGGCAGAGAGCAGCCACGATGCGTCTGAAGGCTTATGCAGATAGATACGGACTTCGAGCACGGAGTACTTGGTAATCCGCAGATAGCGTCGTATTGGCGCCATTATCAAGCAGGCCGTGTCCTACATGTGTATGTTGAAGTGTGAAGACGCGAGATGAGGGTGACGTGAACGGAGGACCTGACGTCGATCGAAACTCTATTTAGCTTCACTCAGACCGCCAAGACTGACTAGTCCCAGTCCAGAAGCCAAAGAGTCGCCAACAAAATCGTCGGTGTGCCACATCAAACCACCATTGAGTGCTATAAACTTACTGCACTATGGCACTCACCGGGAAGTTTTTCGAACGCTGTTGTACAATGCTTACCAAGACACTGCCTGCTCAACATAGCTCGGAGCGAACTTAGGAGAAGCTTGTGGGCACAGAAACCGAAGCTGGCGAACTCGGGGCAGACTCGGAGCTCTGTGTGTGTAGGCATGATATTGAATCTCAGCTTTACGCTATCATATGAGTTCATACAGGTTCTCAACATATGTCGCTTTAGCTCACTTGGGAGAGCGCCAGACTGAAGTCCACTTCGGTCGTCACACCACTGTGCGGTATCTGGAGGTACTGTGGTAAGCATAAAATCCAATCATCACCCACAACGTTCTCAGTCTAACATGGCCATCAGTTCGATCCACAGAAGCGACAAATTCATTTCTTTTTGCTTTTGCTTTCTACTCAGCTGCCTTCGATCAACAGGCCCGATTCACAGAGGCGACAGAAAACAGCGAACGCTGCTCATTTTGCTCTCTTGTATACATGTCAGGTGTTCGCAGCGCCTACCATGCGAGCCGTGGATGTGGGAAGCTTGTGATGATATCTTTTTGTTTTTTCTACACCTCACCGAATTCCAAATCTCGTATCGCTCGCTTCACAGAATTTCTATTTGCCATTCCGAACTTCTCTCCTTCGCGGGTCGTCCATTGTGGGCTGCCATCGGCCAAAATGCAGGCTTTGTTGAGATTTTTGATCCAAGCTGGTAAAGAGAGCAGCACCTGTGGAACGCTTTCATCCCTACCACATGCTGGCTTACATGTCGTTGAATGGCTCTGCTGTGTTGTTGGACAGTACCAGCGGTGATTACGCAGTGGACCATTGCCCTTTGACAACACGAGTATTGTCTTCTCTCGTAGAAGATTTTTCGACCAAGTTTGCGGCCATGCTGACTTTCATCGTCACCCACTCATCGCAGGACAGATACACGCCCTCTTCAGCTTCGAGCAGGATGTAGATCTTATGGATCCACGACAGTAACTGAACAAAACAGAATTCCTAGGTGAACCATATTCGAGACGGCAATCGAGCTTCCGAACCTGACAATCAGCATACGGCATTGACATTCGGTAAGAGTCATACCAGATTCGGGGACACAGGCCTGCCGGTGACTGCTTTGCCCTTGGATCAGTCGTGCCTCTCCACACTCGGAAAGCTGAGGCTTTGCTCACCCTTGCTGGCTGTTGAGTTCGAAGACGAGGATGACATCGCTCTCAGCGTTTCTCTTGTAGTTGGCGAAAGCGGAAATCCCTGCGGACCACGATAGAACGACTATCTCCATCAGCAATTGGACGCCGGAACGCGAACGCCGGATGCATATCCAGAACAGACCGAAGCGACAGACCGCATGTGCTGGATTATCTTGGCCGCAAGTCCTCGAGAATCTAGGATGTCTTCCCATTACGACATAACCCCAGGGTGCGCTAAGACTGGCACTCGGGTCCATCCGTTCAACTATTCAAATCACCGACTTCAAGTAGAAGCCAGTGCGACATTGTCCCTCTGTGGCTTCCCTGTGGCAAGAATGTAGAACGCAGCGCACGCCGGAATCGACCAAAGGCGATTATTAATGGATGCAACGCGAAGATGTTTCGCAATCAGCCTTCGAGAGGCGACCAGATGCATAGTCCATCAGTGGTATGCGGTCTCCTTAGCCAAAGGAATCTTTCAAGCAAGGTATGGCAGTCTCGACCTGAATTGCATCGACTGGGCAGCGCAGTCATGCTGAGGATATGTTGCTCGTATCTTCCTCCACACAATGTACACTCGACAAGATCGACACGAAGACGGTGGGAAACCTATTCGTTGCATCCATTATCTCGGTCATGACAGATGGAACAGATACAAATAGTATGGCCATACAGAGATCGGGGTCTGCCGCTGAGATTGTTGCACGGATGGAGACTCCGGGAAGAATAATGGAGACTACGAGGCCATAGGAGAGCGTCGTACGAAGCTGTTCTGAAGGAAATTGCAGCATACGAGTCCATGTGTCCTGTGCAGTGTGTTATGTTTAGAAGTCCGAGCGAAACAACAGGACAAGACCCGTCTGTGTTTCAATGTTCGCCTTTCACATACCAGCCCCGTGTCTGCTTTGTACGTCATGCTCTTTGTTTCGCGGGCAACCGGTTACAACGGTGGGTTGTTCTTGTACTGACTAAGTGACCGTTTGGGCGGTGCGCCGTAGGACGAGACCTTGCATCAGATTGGCTTCCGCTTACAGCGTCAATCCACGTTGAAAAGATGTTAGCATACGTACTGCCCTTCCTGAACCGTCGTCGAGTGCAATGCAGTGCTTTGTCTTCAAGTTCTGCGGCTTCGAATAAAAGCACAGTGTACAGTGCTGTATTCACCTTTAGGACCACGATTCGCAAGTCTTGATATGACGAAGCTGGCAAGATCTGAGCATACGAGCACAGGTATCGAAGCTCCGACCGTGGCATGTTGCAGTCGCCTGGGGAGGCTCACTTGTCATGTGCAACAGATGAGGTCGTATGCCTTGGAGAACAGAAGCCGAGAAAGAAGCGTAACGGTGGAACGTCCACGTTCTGGAACCCACCGGGCGTGTTACCCGTTACTGGACAACCGTGGTACGCGCGAGATGGCTTGACAGAGCAAACCTAGATCAGCGCCTGTTATTGCGCTGAACGGGAACGAGATCATAGCAGCTGCTCGGACGGCCGGCAGCGAAAATGTGCCATGACTGAGAAGTGCTTGCATGCTGCATAATGCAGGTTTTCAATAGACAGAGATTAATGATGAATTAGTTGTACGTTTGCCTCGAGGAAAGAAGGGGACATGTCGAGCAAGTTCAACCCAATAGGCGACTCCAATTGCAGCCTGTGGCGTTTGGTGGGAGCTCCAGACTCTCACTCCCCACCAGCGGCTCAACCAGGTTGCTCGTGGAAGTTTGCCGATTTTTTGGTGAGGGTGATGCACTCGGATCCTCGGCCTTGTAGCCAGATCTCTGAAGACACAAGATGCGATGCTGAGATTGATGGTAACGCGACGGTTCTGACGAGGTCGCGATTCTCCCAAGGCCAAGAAGGAGGTTTCTTGTCCAGAAACGAAGGGTCAAGTTGATTCTATTTCTGGCCGTTTTGCTCGCGTCGCTGTCGGGGCAGATCTGCAAAGTCTTGTCGCTGTTTCAAAGTGACGAAACTTAGACCATAAAATAAGGCTGAGGGTTACGATGAGCGCTTTGTTGTTGTTGGATATGTATCTCACCAGCGTGCCGAATTGCGAGCAATCCAATGGTCGACCACGCGCGCGGCAGCTTCTTCCGAGCTGTAGAACAGCCACTGAGCAGCGGAATAGCTCTAATGGGCTTGCAAACGGGGAGTCACAAGCTTCCCGTCTGATTCCTGGTCTGAACGTCTGTTGTTGTGCTTTTGCGAGGGAAGAACATCGCGAAGAGTCGTGTGATGATTCCTTTCGATCGAAATAGGTACCCCGTATCCTGTGTAGACAAGCTTTGCGTATGGTGCCTCGCTACCGCAAGTGCACATGCAATTAAACATAGAATAGCCCTTGCTTACCTTAAAGCTGACTGGTCACTGACCGCCTCTACTAAGGACTCGGAACTTCGGCCTCTTCCTGCAAGCCAGACAGCCAACCGCACGACACGCCCTGTTCGACATCGAAACATGACAGATTCATGGGCAGCCTTTTGCAGCGCGTTCATCTTCTGGGAGTCGCAATGGCGCTGGATCTGGCGTACAGCTCCCTCGTCCAGCCCGCCTACACCACCAGATCATATGTAGATTGCCTCTGCTGCCGACAGCCTCCCGAAAGACTAACACAGGCGACGGCGGCGATCTGACCAGTCAGCTCAGGCTGCTCATCCCCTATTTCATCCGATTCGCCGAACTAGACGTTCTCTTTCAGGACATGGCATGGACATCCCCCGTTGTGCACGGGCCTCGCGACACTAAGGTTTCTGATCCGCCATATCCTTCTCTCGCCCAATCTCCTACAAAACATCAGGGCCTGCCACTCTGTACAGTTTCCCGCGTCTTGTCATTCTCGTGCGTGCTCGGTTTTGAGCACGTTTGCCCTGGTTGATCACACCACACAGTCGTTCACCTTCTTTATACTTTTACCTTGAGCATATTCACCATGAAGTTTCTTTCCATCGCCGCCGCCCTTTCGCTGGCGTGCTCCACAGCCATCGCACACCCCGTTGATCATGAAGACCACAGCATTCTCCGCGAGCGCCAGACTGGCATTGTCGTTACCACAGGCTCGACGGGCACCGTCTACCCTCGCTACGAAGTACGGACATTGAAGGACACAAAGCCTAACCAGTGGATTCTCTTCATTCTCGCGCTCTCCCAATGGCAGACTCAGTCACAGGGCAGTGCGACGTCATACTTTGGCATCTCGTCCATCCACGGTGAGTAAAGCAAAGGGCAAAAGGCACATATGTGGCACTCTCTCCAGACGAGACATCCAGTAATGGCTTAAATTGACCTCTAACGAAATGCTGTGGTCTCGAAGAGCATGAATGCATCGAAACATGTTGCCCTCTCTCGTTCTCTACGACATTGCTGACCCTTTCCTCCTTCACTTTTAGGCGTGCCTAGAGTAAACTACAACGGTGTTGCTCAGTGCAGTTCTTGTGGAGGAACCGATGGCTACTGCACCCACGATTCCGTTCTGTTCCCGGCATGGCACCGTACCTACGTCGCTCTGTTCGAGCAGGAGTTCATCAAAGTGGCAAAGTCAGCAACCCGAAGTATGGAAGGCATAGAGAGCTGTCTCGAATGTCTTCCATCATTTCCCGATTGTCCAAGACCTATGCTTACCTTCTATACGTCACCTTTAGGTCCATCGCCAACTCGTTCCCGGCTGCACGCCGATCGGCCATGGTTGGTGCCGCAAATGAGCTCCGCTTTCCCTACTGGGACTGGGCGAAGGTCCCACCAAACAACCTTCCAGCTCTTCCTTTGATGATCAGTGATCAGACAGTCTCCATCAACGGACCCAACGGCCAGCAGACCATCACGAACCCAATGCAGCGCTACACCTACACCGATTCCAGCGGCATGTACTACAGCCCGTTCACCACCTACCCCAGGACTCTCCGTTATCCCAACAGCAATGCTGCTACCGCTTACACGCAGACCAGCCAGGGTGCGGCCGCAATGGCCAACATCCGCAAAAGCTTGCAGGACCAAATTTACGCGCTTCTCACCCAGTGTACTGCCTATGTCGATTTTGCGAGCGACGATGCCAGCACTAGCTCCCCCAGTTGCTCGAACAGTCTCGAGGGAATTCACAACTCGGTCCACACTGTTACTGGTGGACCTGGCTCGAACGGCATTTCTGGAGGACACATGACTTATCTTCCTGTCGCCTCTTTTGACCCCATCTTCTGGCTCCATCACGCCAACGTCGATCGTTTCTTCGCTCTGTGGCAAACAATCAACCCCAACGCATACGGCGGATCGCAGGTCGCTCCCCACGACACTTGGACTATCGCTCAAGGCTCAACTCAGAACGCCGACTCTGACTTGACTCCATTCTACCGTGACACCAGCGGAAACTTCTGGACGACGAACCTCGTCCGCAACTGGGCCACTACCTTCAAATACACCTACCCAGAGTTCTCCACCACTGACGGTAGCCGTGCATCTATCATCAGCGCCGTCACTAAACTGTATGGACCGAATGCTGGCGCCACGACCGATACCAAGAAGCGTGAAGCCGAGCCAGAATCGCAGATCGGAGACATCATCAACGGCGCCATGCAAGGTGCCACCGCTGTCGTCGAGGACGTCCTCTCTGGCAACCCATTGAAGGCACTCAACGGCAGCGATTATGAGTACGCCGTCAACATCCAGTCTCCACGCTACGCCTTGAACGGATCTTATCAAATCTTCTGCTTCAATGGACAGCCCACCTCCGAGGACCCGTCGACCTGGGTCTTTGACTCGAATCTTATCGGTCCAATGGGTGTCATGTCTATGCCTGGAATGACCGACTCCAAGGTCATCACCGCCGGCTCCATCCCGTTGACTCGCACTCTCCAGAGCATGGTTGGATCTCAGGGAGGCCTTCTTTCCAACCTCGCCACACCAATCGTCGCAAGCTTCCTTACTTCGAACTTGGAGTGGAGAGTGCAAGGCCCAGATGGCGAGAGTGTCGACCCAGCCACCATTGAGGGATTCGTTGTGGAGGTTGTCTCTACCACCAAGCAGGCTGCCGCTAACGATGGCGAGCTGCCCACATTCTCTGGATTTGTCCCACTACTAGATGTCACAAAGGACAGAGCGGGTGGTGCAAACCAGACACTTCACGACCCTTCCGCCTACTAGGGAAAGGATGTCTAAGTAATTTTTAGTCTGCTAATTGAAAGTTGTGCTCTGCGAGATTCCGAGTTCACTTCAATATGCGCTAGTACATATATACACGACTTTATGAATCTGCATCAAGCATACAACCGTGCATTGTGCAGTCCGCTGTCTGTCTTTCCAATACGAGCTCATGTGGAGGGGATGACTGTGGTCTTCTCGGCGTCGCCTGGGCTCCTTAGAGCCGCGGCGTGAGCGGTCTAGGATTTGCGTTGGCGAAGAATAACCAGCACGTGTGGCCTGCACTTCATCATCTCAAAGGTATCAGTGGAGACCCGGGCAACACCCGGCGATCGACATGAGCAGAGGGAGCGACTCCGAGCCTCAAGGAGGATCTCACAACGTTGAGGCTTGTTATTCGTCTCATCTTTGACGATATGGTTTGTTCAACGGCTCCAAAACGTATTGCTGACGCGGACTGGTACATAAAACTTGAGGTACGAAGTCCGTATACTACGAATGCAGTACCCCTACCACTCGCTATGAGATGAAACTATCAGGGATTGGTGTATAGAATACGACCCAGAAAGGAGGCCTCGCGAGTCATCTAATATCGACGTCGAGGCCGCATATGAGCCGAATGCCGGATCAATACCGTGGTTTAGACATGCAGGGTCGAAGTGCATAATGAGACATATCACCTAGACTTTGCCGTAGAAGTAGAATGTCTATACGGATGACAAAAGGACAGTGTAAAGAAGGTTAGTCGCGAGCCAGAACTGAGATCTCGAGATCATGAAGACCGATCAATGCTTGCACGGGAGCTAGCATGAAGCAGAAAGTGAAAAGTGTGGAAGAGAATGGGCTAGATGTCTTCAAGAGCAGAAGTACATCTCGCTGATCAGAATGAGGTGTACATCATCGGAGCGCATAGGAGTGTAAATCTCTTGAGAACGGTGCTGTAGCTTCGCCTGTGTCTCTCGACTCTCTCGTACAATGCGAATCGCTTCAACGCGCGCGGAGACGCTGTGACCTGAGATGGCGCGTCTGACAACAACAGCTTGTGCGAAAGAGGTGAAAACTTACAAGAGAGAAAAGGAAAGAGCAGTGGAGCTTAAATGAAATGGCAGCTAATATTGATCAGTGAGTAGGTAACACTGATTGGCATTCAAGCCACCTGAATCAAAGTAGTTCAGCCAGTCCACTTCCGAGAGTGCTTTTGCAACGACATCCTCCTTCTTCTAGATCACATCAACCAAACCTTGTCCATCAAGCAAAGTGTCAGCCTCGGAATGACGCCGCAGGATTCTGCTTCAGCATCACTCATCGTAGCCCGCTATCTAAAAGCCAACCACTTCGACGAGGTTCGCCACCTAGGCTCGAATCCCACCACATGACTGACAATTTGCTAAGTGTCCTTCATTTATAGTCTTACGAGGCTTTCATTGCTGAGGCTGGACTGCCAAGCGAAGCAGGAACTACAGTGAAAGGAGATCTGACACTCGAGACTCTGCTCGAGGAGAAGAAGAAGTTTGATGTTTCGGTCAGATTCGAGAAATTGGGACTTAAGGATGGTGATGATGGATGGAGCTTACCTGGCAAGTCCCTGAGAGCAATGGCGTGTACTGAATTGCTCTAACAATCTACGTACAGCACCCGCAATCCCGAAGGTGATTGAAATCTTGACGACCGCGTCAAATATTTTAAGCACAAGAATCGAAGTTGTGGAAGACGTTGGAGAGAAGTATCTGGTATCTTTCCTAGGTGGAGGAACCGCGCACTAATATCAAATCAGAGAATCTCAGCCAGTGCTACTCGCAACAACAGCCGACCGTCGCCTGCATGTGGTGGATGTACGCACCAACACTCTCAAGGGATCGTATTCTGGTGTCCACGACTCCCCAATTCTTTCCTGCGCTGCATTCGGGAGGTCCAAAATACTCTCGTCTTCCATGTCAGGTCAACTGCATTTGAGCGATTACTCCGGCACTGTCCTCCAAAGGCGCCGAGACCACAACAAATATGTTGTCAAAGTTGCCATCCATGACGATCCCGTGGCACCCCTGATAGCTACCGCAGGCTGGGATAGTAAAATCTTGATATACCGGCCTATTTTCACCTCTAACTCCATTCCAGAACTTGGAGAGCCTGTCGCAGAAATTCCACTATCGACCAAGCCGGAGGCCATCACGTTCGTCCGACATCCAGAGAATAACGAGCCTATGCTCCTCGTCAGCAGAACTGACTCTACACTCCTCACATACTACACGGTGGAGGATCCGCCACGACTACTCGGCAAACAAAATCTCGCCCCTCACTCGAATGCTTGGGTAGCATTTAGCCCTTCGGCCATGGAACTCTGCCCTACAGATCCGACATTAGTGGCAGTAGGCACATCCTCAGTTCCCCATATGAAACTGCTTCTCGTCCGCCTGCTCTTCCCCCCCTGGGCAAGTTCCACTGCACCTATACCCCCAACAACTATGCTCAGTGCTCCCGCCTCACTATTAGATTCCGATGATCCAGCTCGGGAAACGCAAGCCTCACAAGCTCGCGCGGCGCTGGTAGTGGCGAATCGTGAAGACGCAGCGATACAGATCCACAGCACGACTATGGCCCCGCAGACAGTCTACTCTACCCCTGCAGTAGCTTGGAGGCCGGATGGAAGTGGTGTCTGGGTCAATGGCGATGATGGAGCTGTGAGGGGCATCGAGGCCAAGACGGGTAAGGTGGCTGCGACGTTACGAGGGCATGACGCTGGGAGTAAGGTGAGGTGTCTGTGGGCTGGAATGGTGGACGGCAAAGAAACGTTGGTAAGTGGTGGATTTGACCATCGGCTGATAGTTTGGAATCTGGGCGAGTGATCTGGGATCGTGATGATTTGTTTCATCAGGCCTAATATGGGTATCTCTATATGCGTATTCCGATCAAGTAGTAAAGGGATCAAGTGTACACAGCATCTTGTCTAGCTTACAGTCGTTTTCTCTTCAGTAGCCGCGTGATGACTCTTCTTGCCCTTCTTCTCTCGCTTGGCAGTAGCCTCAGCCATAAGCTGTTCAAACGCCATGAAGTCGCCTTCTTCCTCGGGATCCCGCTCTGCCTTTGCAAACATCTCTCCAATTATGACCAACGCGTGTGCCCTTTCCACTCGCTTGTCAAGTTTCACTCGTTTGTCGTACAAGACCTTGTCACAAACATCCCTCAAAACACCCTGCACCTCAAATCGTGACCCTCTCCACGCAGCGGCGAGAATTTTTCCAGTGACTCGCTTCTCATATTCTGCGCGTTTCTCGTCGGTCCACTCTTCACCTCCTTTCTCTTCCGCACGAGCCATTTCTTCGATTTCCATTTGTGCACTTATAGCACTCGATACGGTACCCCATGTGTCTTTTATCATGGTTCCCTTGTCCTTTAGGCGTGAGAAGAAGCCAGATACGCCTCCAATTAGTGGCTTTTGCGACTTAAGGAAGGTCGCAGCCTTGTTCACATATGTTTGACCAATTGCGTGGAGGATTTCGATGCCGAAAGACTCCATCTTGAGATTCTCGACCTGATTTCATAGTTAGTCATTTAATGGGAATGGTGTACTGTGAAGGTTCGACAGGCTTTCCGGTACGATCCAATAGACCGAGCTGTCTCGAAAATAACTCACCTCCAGGCGCATCTTTTCCCGGAATGCGTTGGTTACTGCCTCGCCCTTGTCCGTTTCTGTCCATACACTGACTCGGTCTATGAGTTTGCTGGCCAGCATTTCCACACGTTCATCGCGGACCTTCTTGCGTTCCAATTCGTAGGCGTGCAGCTCTTCGCGCTGCTCCTTACTGAGCCCCTTGCGCTTCTCCTTCTCACGCAGCTTTTTCTCATCCTCGGTCATACCCGCAGCGGTGGCAGCAGCATCTTCCTCAGTCTTGTCTGTTATAGCTAGGCGTGTGGGCACACCTTGTGGCCGCGGCGTGGAAGTGCCTGATGCTGAGGCGGCCGGCTTTTCCCGGAGTGGAATCTCAGCGGTTGCACCGACACCAGCAGCGGTAGTAGCAGGTTTCTCACTCTCAGTTGTTGCCTCGGCAGATGCTGCTGAAGGTACTACTGGAGTAGAAGAAGTGGCTGCGCCTTCTGGAGAGGCACCTGCAGCAGAGGCAGCTTCAGGATCCGCGGCAGCGGCAGCGGCAGCGGCCTGCTCCTCCTCCTCGCGCATTGAAATTTCCATGCTCTTTGTCAGATCCTTCATCATGGAGATCTCGCCAATCCAGTCGTGGAAGACCTCACCACCAAAGATCATGGTGAAGAACTCGGCGGGATCCTCGAATCCAGAGTCAGGCTTCGCGCCATCCTTACCAAGCTTATCATATTGTTTCCGTAGGTCTGGATCGCTGAGTACCTGATATGCCTCGCCGACGGCCTGGAATTTGGCGTGTGCACTTGGATCGTCGGGGTTCTTGTCGGGGTGCAGCTGGATCGCCTGTTTGCGGTACGCCTTTTTGATGTCAATAGCAGTAGCAGTGGGCGGTACGCCTAGCGCGTCATAGTAGGCGGTATCGACGACCATGATGCGGGTTGGTAGGAAATGTTTGTGTTGGGAGCAGAGTGATGTTGCTTGAAAAGAGGCAGAAAGCCTGAAACTGACCTCATGCTGCTAACGTAAAGAGCTTGTGATAGTCCAAGCGTGATGAGAAATGCATTAAGCTTCGAGCAGCTCACCTCGCTCCTTCTTTCTACATTGACATCGAAGGATCAGAGCCGGAGTCTTAACACCTAATAGTTGGTCATGTTTATTGTTCGTCTATAGACTTCTTACTTATCCCGTTCTCCCTTGCTCTCCATCTCCCTTATCACTTGATCCTGAACGACATCATACAGACGAGGTGGCACGATCGCCAAGCATTCGTCAGAGACATTCCGGTGATGGGATCATCTGACTGTCTTGCGTACGATGAATCTACTAGATCAATCCATGCAATGCTAAACGAAATCCTCATGTTGGACATCGCACAGCTTCCATCGAAATCTTTCCTTCTGAAAGATTGAGGTGAAGAGAAGTAACGCAAATAAACGCCGTATGCTCGCTGGCATCACTTCTCTACCTGACATTTTAGCACAACCCTGGCAATCTCGCGAACAAGAACATTGAACCTTGTAGCTTCAGCTTCAATATCTTCCGCCTTGAGATCTGGATATGCGTACCATGCACGATACGCCAGCTCATTGTCATACACGGCACCAGCATAAGCTGTCAAATTTGACAACAGACTTACTTCCTTTCTCTGCAGAAATCGGGTCATGCATCTATCGCGCATGGTCCTTGCTCCAATGGCCAGATGAAAACAGAAGGCGGGAGAGGGCAGATGGGTGAGAGGTATTGTGCCTATTGTGACCTTAGCAGAGCGCGGCTTAATTTCAGAGACTGACGCAAATCGCCTGAAGCTGTCTAGGTTTGAGAACAGAATGTTTGTTCCATCCCGAGGGATCGAATGTTTTGTAGCTGGCTTGCCACTTGAATAGAAAGGTGCTGTCTGCACGAGCTAGGATTGAGATACAATGTTGATGCATTGCAGTGGATTCGATATTGATTGAGCATGGTTTGGTATTCCATAAGGGACGTCCGTTGCAGCTTCGATCCTTTGACAGCAGATCTCCTATTCTCCTTCGCTCTGTCTACCACTCTCTGATGACGATGGACGAGGCGTCATGCTGCGTTCCAGTTGCTGGGGCTGGGACCCATTGGAAGGCATGTCCATTGATGGGCCGGTCGATGCCAGACTTATTACTTTGAACTGCTGGGTCTCGAGTCTCGACGAAGGTTGCTAGAGTTGAGTCTGAGAAGGATGAGGACGATCGTCATTATATACCTTAGCGTTAAAAGACGGGAACGGGTATGGTAGCTTCCTAAATCGCCGATGCGTTCGGAGTGACGATACCGGGTACCGCATTCAATTCCACCGCCCGTTCCCTCTCCTGTAGCGTAGCCCATCCCTCACACGGGCGACTTGCGCAATGGACGTAAACAGCAGTGCAAGAGCAGCCGCCCGATCTTGTACGACCTGCAGCAAAGCGAAAGCCAAGTGTGTCCGCCAAGTTGGCGACCAAGCTTGTGAGCGGTATGTCCCTTCGTTCTCCCTCAACAACATCCCAATGGCCGAGTTGATCGCTGACAAGCCTACTAGGTGCACTCGATTAAAGAAGGAATGTCATCTGAAAGAACCGGTGTTGAGACGGCGAAAAACAGCCAAGACGACGTAAGTGCTGCAGTCTCCATTGTTTCCCACCTGAATCTTCAATCTGTACGGCATCGGAGAAGCATTCCTATCGCGAAAGGACTTATGGCCATGACCATGGCCTCTCGAATGTATCAGCTGAGGTCCCTGCTAAGCTGCAGCCCTGTTGACATCCGATTTTTCTACAATATGCGTGGAGACGCTGTACCTTCATCCTCATTGCTAGGAGATCCCTGCCTGACAGCCATTTCCTTCTTGGTCGTCTCAGCAACGCCGTCACTATTTTGTTCACTTTCAAATTCAACCAATGCAGAACCTTCGGGCGAAGCTGCTAACAGCGACTAAAGGCGTGCGGCACAGCTGGAGAAGCTCGAATCGAAGATTGAGCATTTAGTAAATGCCCTGTCATCAGCTCCACAAGTTGGTGCAACCCGGGCCAGTGAATATGGCCAACCCTCGCCACCTGTTTCCCAGCTTTCAGCCCAGGTATCGAGCGAAAAGTCACCCAATGGAGGCTCTGAGACTTTGATTGGCCTCAGTACCGAAGACCGCTATGCTCGCCACTCACAGGTAAGCTTCTCCCACGTCTCTGTACATCATCTGAACGTATGGCAAAGTATTGCTCCTGGAGGCCAGACCTGTGGCCCTCGTCTGTCCCCCTCCGCAGAATAGGTTGCATACCCTGCTAGCCTGCGGGTCTTTGGACGTCGCATTCCACTCCGATGCGTCGGGAAGTATTCGTTCAGCTCTAGCTGAGCTTCAAGCTCATCATATTGCATGGAATGCAGCATTGACGCCTATGATAGCACAAAACCCCACAGGTAGATGCACCAGTTGTGCCTTGCGCTGCACAGCCTGCCGCTCCTGGACCGGCTGAAGTCGCATTGGTCGATGTCTCACTCGACGAAGCAGAAATGCTGCTTGATCGATATCAGCAACTTCTTTCCCCTGGAATGCCATTTGTGATAGTTCCAAGAGAAGCTACCGCACAGTTAATGCACGAGCAAAGGCCGGTACTGCTCCGTGCCATTTCGACCGTGACGCTGTTTCATGATCTCCCGCGTCAGCAAACATTGGTCAAGGATCTCATCCGGGACATTGCAGAGCGGATGTTGGTTAAGAGCGAGAAGAGTACCGATTTGCTACAAGGGATCTTGTTGCTCATCGGGTGGTTCCATCCTCACATCTTTTGGTGTCATCAATGGCTAAACTTGATTCACCTTGGAATCTCCTTGACGGTTGAGCTTGGGATGGATCGTGCGCTACACCAATGTGAGCAGGAAAGCAAAGGCAAAAGAATAGCAACATTAGCAGAGCATCGAGCTCTGTTGGGGCTTTTCTACTATACCAGCATGGTGAGTTCGAATGGATTTGGCATTGTCGAAAAGGATAGCTGACGCTCTTGCCATCTCCAGCTTTCCTCATGCTTCAGAAAAATGGATGCCATGCCTTTTACGGTCCATATGCAACGTTGCCTGGTGAGTACTTGAATTCGCCGCGGAATCAAATTGCCTATGAGGAGGTAATCGCATAACTTGATTCTCTGCTAAAATCAATGGCCTGGCAGGTCAGCCTTGAATCCGCCGCTGAGGCCGAAAGCGACCTGTTCTTGGTGCAAATGATTCGAGTGCAACGAGTCATTGAATCGATCCATACTACAGACGGACCAAATGCACCCACACACCTTTACATCAAAGCATACCAAGCAGATGTCGACAGGCTTCGAAAAGCAGATCCTTGCCCAGAAGACAATGTTTTTCTCCACATGCAATACATTATAGCTGACATGCACATCATGGAGCTGGCCCTTGCGGATCTTGCAGAAAGTAAAGGGAAATCTTTAAGTGGAAGGCTGGAAGATCTCCATAACTGCGTGGAGGCCCTGAGGACTTTGTGTAAGATCAGATTTCCCATCCACTCGAGCACGCTAACGTATTAAGCAGTCGATGCATTCTTTACGATTCCTTCTTCGGCGTATCTGCTTTTACCTTTCGCAACGTTTGGACAATTCGCACACGGTCTCATCGTGTGGATGAAGCTTGCGGCGATAAACACCGAGGAGTGGAGCCTCAAGTTACTGGGTGACCAAGGTAATTTCAATGCCATTCTCGACGAATTAGCAGTTCGTTTCGAAGAACCTCAAAGCGCTGCGCCAGGTGGAGTGCCAGTCAACAATGATTCTTTCAGCTACTGGAGTAAACGGGTACGCTGGATGCAGCACGCATTCAGAACTAGGCCAGACTCAGCAATGCCTCAGAACGGACGAGAAGCAGAGAGGCATCTCAAACCGCCGCACGATACAGGCCAACGCACGCCTCCAGAGGACATATTTTCTTCGGACCTCTTCAATTTGGACGAGAACTTCTGGTACTTTGCGGGTGATATTGACTTAGGTAAGTGCTTAAGCATCCCTTACTGATCGAATATGATCATCGTGCGGCGCAGCCATCGTTATCTCCCAAGATTCATCACTTGAACGCGTTCGGGATGCACATACAACACTTTCACGCGCCGAAAGAGATATCTACTGTGAGCGGAACTGCGGCCACTGGCTGAGAGCCCTGCTAAGCTCGATCCCTCTTGAGTCGGGTCGCTCCTGACGTTTACATCCCCTTCGATACGTGGAGACACTGTACGGGGTGCATCAATGGCTGAACTTCTTCTTCACAGGTTTTCCAATGCCGGTCGGGTGAGTGTTGGTCTCCATGAAGTGGATCACAGCTTTGTTTCGTCGCGGAACACTCACGCGCATTTGCGGCCGGGCATCTACCTTAGCTGTGGCATGGTGGGATGTAGCACCGAAAGTGAGCTATCGTTCGGCTGTATGCGTCCGATCGGAGTACAGTCCGACGCATCACACTGGTCCTACGCCGCTACGGAGCAACAATGGCGAGAGGATGAATGCAATCAGGACATTTGTGACAGTAGGGTTTGTCCTCCACGGACTGTACGAAGAGCAAGGACTTTCACAACAAGACTCTTTCGCAGCACAAGCCGTTTTATGGCCCAGCAAGGGCATCCATCCAAAAATGCCAACATTTGCTCCCATATCGCAATGTTCAACCACGTCTCCAGTGTAACACTCTGCGAGCCGCCTAACGTTGTCCGACAGACCCGATGATGCCTGATAGTGAGGCTCAATTTGGCAGCTTTGGCGGCCGCGATGTCCGCTTCCCCCAACGCCATTCTATTTCAAGTCTTCGAGACGGCGGAGCAGGACAGTCTTCCAGGACATTAACTAGCGTCAAGCATTTCTCTGCCAATCCTTTTCAAATTCGAGTCGCGCGATATCAGCTTCCCTGACTTGAAGGTCTCTGCCCGCTGCACTCTCCGAACAGATCTTCGATTCGGCGGTCTCGGGCAGCGCTCCGTTCCACGATCGCAACGCGAGTCCGGATATGTTAATCCAGTCGACTTCTGCCGTTCATCATCAACACGCGACGTGTGATATATCATTCAGCGCTGCTGTATCATTTATGGCTTGGAGGTCATGCCTCGAACAAGCCGTAGAAAATTTCGGCGTGCAGCGTTATCCGTGCAGTGGCCATGAAGCCCATCGTTCGTTCATGAATAACGTGTCGTGCCTCTTATCAAAACCTCTCGGATCAACACTTTCGTCTTGCGGTCCCCATACTTGTCGTTGATTTCGATGGACGTCTGGCCCAGTTCATCCCGCAATGTTGGATCCGCATGAGCCTCCAGTAATGCTTCGACGACCTCCGGCTTCGAAATTCTGCCCTCCAATGGACCACTAACAGCTTTGTGTAGAGCCGTACCATTTGGTGGACAACACTGTGCCGGTATTGGTACGTGGTTCGCATCGGCACCCTTCGAGAGAAGAAAGCGAACCATGCCTACGTTCTGGTCTAATGCAGCCATGTGCAGCATGCCCGAGTCGTTTATGATCCGTTGCAGGGAGGGTGGCTCTGAGTTCATCTCCGGTCCATACCATCTCTCGACATCATCCAGTGTCTTCGAAATGTCATAGGCGTCAGGCACCTTCGCCGAAAGATTGACTCTTCCCATCAGCAATTCTGCGACCTCAACATCACCGCTCCGCACGGCTGATTTGACACAGAGAAACCCGATCCGGGATCCACGTTCAAGAATCAGCTTGACGACCTCGACGCCATGGAGGAGGTTCACAGAGAGCCCTCGCGGTCCCTTGGGCCAACCATGGTTCGTGAGCACGCGAAAGAATTCGATGGGTCGACCACCGGGAATCGGGTTAATCTGATCAATTTCGATGTCGACTTTGGCGCCCTGCGAGAAGAGGTATTCGAGCATTTCCACGCTGGAGCCTTGAACTGCTGTTTGCAGCATCGATCGTAGGGGGAGCTTGCCACCTTCTTGTTTTATGCAGTCGCACAGACTCCGGACCATTTCTACATTGCCATCACGCATCGGTGACCAGTATTCCTGAGCTGTGGGCATATCTGTGTTGCAAGAACTTATCAGCCTTGTGATCGCGCGACGTAGAAGTGCATTGCGATTGTAACATACCAATATCGTTTCGTACTCCGAGGGGTGAGTCGGTGCCTATCCGGCTTCGAGTTGTATCGACTGCTGCCATTGTCGAAGGCAGTTCATGGAACCACGATGACAGCACCCACAATCAGGAGATTGTAGTTCGAACAGAGAAGAAAAGTCGTTTTGAGCTTCTCTCCGTGGTGGTTGTGAGGTAGCAGTATTGTCACCGATAGCTACACGGAAGAAAAATAATCGGTAGCGCAGAAGGATTAGTACCAGATATAGATCAAGGCACCGCCTTGCTGAGTGGCCTGAGTGGGTAGAAGGTGTTTCTCAAGACAACGCGCCTACACTGCTGATGTATGCGCTGAGCCTGCAACTGTGGTATCCAGATTCTTGGGTTGAAATGACCGCCTCGGGTAGTCGATTCGGCTTGGTTCTGGGCCCAAAACTTCCGAAGTGAGTTTTTCTGTAGGCGGTGCAGACACTTGACCGATGATGTTGGTGTCGGGAAGAAGTAGTCTATGTCTTGCAGACTTCGCGAAACTTCGGGGCGTCCGGCTCGCTGCGACGCGACCAAGAAATCCTGTATTCGGATGCAACGACGGTATGTCCAGATGCGTGATCTTCCGGACGTGAAAGTCTGTGAAAGGATGGAACTGCTTGTCCAGAACAAGTGTTTAAGGGTCTTTGGTCTGGATCTGGGCCGTGGTCGAGCAGGTATGGAGGTACATGTACGTATCGACTTAACTTTTAGCCTTTTCATGCTGTGCCTCTTCGTAGGGCTTAACCGTGTAGTAGCTAAACGAAGGTGAAGTACAGTACCATATAATCATAATGAGGTGATGATGATGGCTACTGTTTTGCTCGGAGGAGACGAGACTTGAAAATGCCATGGGCGAACTGGCTTCTTTCCACTGACAGATGAAGAGCGGAGGAGATCGAGGCTCAATTGTGATGACAACCCCAGTCCGTCAGTTCCCGAAGTTCATGTCACGTCACGTCACTTGTCATCACTGGCAGAAAACTCAAGTAGCTGCAATACAGCTCCTTCAAGCATCGGAAGATCGCAGTTGTCGCTGTTGTCAGGGGAGCTGGGCCCATAGCCGGACCTCTCGACTGTATTCGCTGAGATGCCTGCTAGGCTGGAGACCTATTGATGTTCAATCCTCTTCCAATGCGTGGAGACTCTAACTACACTCTCGGTCGTTGTAGGCTGTGGCTGATAGGTAGCGCCTGAAGTACTGCATATGAGCAAGGATGATAGCGAGTCCAGTCAACATTAACTCTCTAAGGCACGTCAACTACATGCAGAAAGAGGTTGTAGCAATGACCAACTTATCCTGAGCTCTGGCTTTGATCCTGTACAAACAGTGGCCAATGCGCGTTGCATGTGTTCCAGTCTAGACTTTCGTTGCATATCTGTAGCATTATGAGCGGCGTCGACAGTGAGTATTTTTCAAGTACCATCAAGAAGGAAGAAATCGCTTTTGAATCTGCATTTGAACCTGTTTGTAGGAAGTCGTCAGGACTTCTATGGGTCCGAGCAAGAGCATCAAACCTATGCACTTTGAGATATGCAGCTCCACGATAAATCTCCCTACAGGCCTACTCTCATCTCCGCGCGCCGCCGACATCCTGTCCGATCTGCGTATCTAGTTAGTAAACCAAAAGAAACACACAAGGAGGAGACATACCCGATATTGCCCAACCTTTTCCCAATCCACCTTCTGCCTGGTAACAGGCAACTGCCTCCTTAAACTCTTGAAACTACCCTCACTCAACCTCACAAACTCCCTATTAAGATCTTCCTGAAACTTGTTCTCCGCCTGCCCAATAGCCTTGCAAATGCCATCGGCACTACCTCCTCCACTACTCAGCTCCAGCTTCTTGCTCGTAGACATACGCACATTGCCATCTTCATAGTAGTGTACGTCCGCTTTTACGGTTCCGCTCAGAGAGTTGGAGGATGGGTCGAGCAGGTACGTGCTGCGCCAGCGGCCATTCCAAAAATTCTGGGGGCTGTATTTGTTTGCGACAAGCACCAGAGCGATGGTGGAATCGGAGGATGTTGGATAAATACCAACGGAATAGGAGGGAAAGTGCTCGGCTGCAGCTTGCGTGAAAGATTTCTGGAGAGAACGGATGAGATCGGCGTGCTGGGATTCGAGAGGGTGCTGTTGTGTGTTGGAGGCTTTTTGCGAGGCATGGTCTACTTCGAATGACGTCTGGCTCGCCGTGTCGAAGTATCGTGCGCCGCCTAGCGAGTTGAATTGGCTGATAACAACCTAGAGGCGGTCAGCTTTGCCCGTACCTCCGCGCTCCTGCTGTATCTTACTGGTTCACTGCTGCCAGGCAGCTTCACTGTGGTATACTGCTCCTCATTATAGCTCTTGAATGCCGGCTCGAGTGACTGTAAAAGACCAGATTGTGAGCCTGCAAGTGCCTTGATATCATTCACGACATTGGAGAGCTACACCACCAATTCAGTCAGTGGATGTTCGTGGTCCAGCCCAGGAAGGCAAGCATCCTACCAACCTCTCCAGGCGGGGCCGACCCAATGAACGAGGCTACGATCGCCTCCTTGGATGCCATGATGGTTGATTGCAAAGGTGTTTGTCTGGTGGTTGGAAGTTATCAGTAGTTTACGCATTGAGCAGAGTGCAGGTGCAGACGGCACGCGCTAGAGCCAAACTTGGGTGTAGGGTGAACCTACCTCGGTACCTAGGTAGCTACTACGCTAAGGGCTCCGTACTAGTGTACGGCAACGACAACGACACATCGAAGTAGAAATCAACGTGCAGCAGACATCGGCCAGCAATAAACGCACTCCAATATCAATGAGAGTATCAAGTAGATATATACTCTCTAGTAAACTCCTTCCAGCGCCTTCGCTAAACAAACCATGCCAAAAGCTCGCTCCCCTATTCAATGCTCATCTTCATCAACCCATCATTCGTATCAGCCATGGGCTGCAACCCCAATTTCTTCCCTTGGCTCACCAGATTTCCTGCTTCTCTCCCTCCTACACTTCCACGCTGCTGGTTCTGTGGCTGGCTCTGCGAGCTACCCATACTGGGATCACTACTCAAACTAGGCGTATCACCCCTGACTCTCCTGGCATCTGGTGGCAATCCCCACAATCCACCTCCATTCGCGTCCCTCTGGCTCGGTGACTGGCTCGTAAGCACCGGACTATTCTGAGCGCTCATGCCAGGGCTCACAGCGCGGCGCTTGATAGTAGCAATGTCGAAATCATCCTCACGTCTCCTCTTGAATTTCTTCAGATGCATGTCATCGCTAACCCCAGCCGGCACGTTACTTGCACTCGGACCAAAAGCCTCACTCGCGTCACTAGCGCTCGATCTCGCGCGAGGACGTCTCCACTGCGTGAAGTCGCCCATGGGAGAGTCCAGAACAGCATCGGACATGACTATACTACTCTGCCTCGAAAAAGCAGGAGTAGAACCATTCGGAGGCGGAGTCCGCATGGACGGGTCGAACCTGTTCCAGTAATCTAGTCCACCACTATTGCGACTAGCATGTGCAGCGAAGTTCGTTCCCGTGCCCATACTCTTCTGGCTTGGGGTGATCTCATCCAGCTCTCTTCCAAAGTCTTCTTGCGCAGATTCGGGTACAGCGGGAAGGAGGTTCGGAGACGACTGCGCGGTCGAGCTTTGAGGTCGTTCCAGATCAAGCTCGCCAGCACTGCCGTCTCGTTCTCGCACTTGTCGAATAGTCTCGGCCTCCCTACGGACTTCACTATCAACAGGTGCGGCTTCCTCCATCAGCGCGGCGCGGATGCGGGCAAAGCCTTTGGTTTTGGGGAGGAGGTTCTGGCGGCGTGTCACTGCACGGCGCACAACACCTGGGGTGGAAGGTGTGGTGAGTGTCGCTTCGTCTCCGCTGTCGTTGCCGCTGGACAGCTGTAGTGCATCTGTGCCCATGGCCAGGCTCTCTCTCCGACTTCTTGCTGCCGCCGAGCTCCACGGGAAGTTCCCCGCGCCCTCGATGCTGCGAATTGGAGGTGGTGAAGGATTTCGCTGAGAAGCCACGGAGTTGTATCCACTACCGCTCGCACTGCTCGAGCTCTTTCTACTTCTGCGTCCAGGTGTCTTGTGAAGTCTTGTACGTCGAACTGTTTTCATAAGTGAAGTCTGAGCGGGCGAGAAATGAGCTCCACTGCCCCATGTTGATATGTTTGCTGTTCCTCCAGGAGTGGATTGTATCTGGAAAGGGGTAGGAGCTGCATGAGGGTTCTGAAGCTTGTGGACTTGTGGTGTTGCGAACATGGGATCTTCGAGGTCGTCACCGCCCATACTAGCATCCTCGTCACTATTGCTACTCTCGCTCTCCGAGTTCATCATGTTGACACTGCCAACCGAGCTGCCCATCGTTCTACCCTCATAACCAGTATTCCAGGGAATGCCGCTCGGCCCCACCCCATCTGAAGCCATGTTACTCATTGACAGCTTGCGGCTCGGGATAGGGAGTGGCTTTTGCGTAATGATTGGCGACGAGCACGGGCTATTGAATTCAGGCAACGTCGAGTGGTGCAAGTTGGTGCTCGCCCTAGAAAAGTCCAGTCCGCGGGAATGTCGCGGCAGACTCGTGGCAGGCGAATGGGGCAGCAGACCTGGTGTCTGCATGAACGAGTGCGGCTCCGTCTGCTTAGGCGACAGCGGAACGGCGAAGGGCGCTGTGGCTGACGATGTCTCGGTAACCTTTGGAGCTGGAAGCTGGAGCGTTAACCCCCGAGACAGCAGAGCAGGCCGGTGGGGTTGTTGCTGTCGTGGTGTACTTGGAGGTAGAGCATTATCGTCGCGACTGTGGGATCGATCGCGAAAGGTGGGAGAGGATGGCGCAGGAGGATCTGAGAAGGACCGTGTCTTGCTCTTGCCTGCCGGTATTGAGGCGTCCTCCATTGTGGCCTACTTTACATGTATAATCCCAGCAGATTCAGGCGTTATCATTGCGAATCCAGCTCCGGGCGAGTATCATGTCCGTGCAATTCGCGATGTATAAGGCGCACACGTCTTTATGGTCTCGGGCTCCATGGGTCGATTAGAGAGGGAGAAGACATGGAGGAGAGAGTGTGAGCTTCCCGCGCGCCTATCCGTTGTACTTCTAACCCACGCTAAAAATCTTTCACGTGCTCGTCAATACGCGCTAGAACTACTCTACTCAACGAGAACGAGAACGAGTTGACGACTATGGCATGTGGTATTGTCCTTTGCGAAAATTTTGACTGATAAAGCCAATGCCTGAAGAAGAGCAGGAGCCATCAAATGCTTTTCTACCTTAGCCAGCAAGTCCGATAGAACCTAAAGAGGCCTATGACCAGGCTAAACCCATCTTCCTTGGCACAGTGTCTTCCCAATTCAAAAAGACAAAGTATTTATTGGGATTGACATGGCGGAACTCCTTCATGTCGATGGGCAGGCCGAGAGCCAATCACAGGAGTATGGCGAAAGCTACCCACCGCCTCCTCGCTCCTACCAAATCCTCTTCGAGGCCATAACATATCTTTCCACCCCATCAAGCCTCATATCGCCCTTCTCCGCCCTCTCCCTCCCCTTCTTCTCCTTCTCCCTCAGTTGATGCACGCCCTCAGGATCGTCCTCATAGATCCACCTCCGCTTATCCTCATTGACCTCCACAGTTCCCCACCCACCCACACGTCTCCCCTTCGTATCCACACTCTGACCCTCCCGTTCCTTCATTCCCTTATACCTCCGTCTCGCATAGTTGAGAAGCCCAATGCCCAAGACCAGCTTGAATGCGAGACAGACAAGGTAGATCGCCAGGAAGAACATGACCATCGTAGCCAGCGCAATGAAATCGTCGAAATCATACAACCGATAAGCGCCTCCAACAGCATTGCTACCAGCTCCAAAACTGGATCTCCCTAGCGCTCTGCGGAAAACTTGATCAATATGTTGCAGCGCAGCTGTAGTCAGTGGACTCGCCATCGGCTCCTCGATACTTGTTCCACTACTTGGGATAGGCACTGGCATATGCGTAGCAAGAAACATATGATACGTCTGCATGCAAGCTCTTATGAATAAGCAGCTGAGTGGTATGACCGGCAGACCAAACCTCTTCGTAAGATTTTGGTCCGCGAACGCATGGGAATAGTAGTCTTTCGCCAGAACATCCAGGAAGCGGCCATAGATATTGGGTTTGATGTTGTTGAATTTCCCGATGTAGGCGTGCTTGCACCAGTCTACGAGCGCTTCGCTGCCTAGAACGATCAAGAATGGACCGAGGACTTCGCTAGTCCATTTAGGGAGGATCGTGAAGGCTTTGGGAATCATGAAGCCCGATACGAGAGGGATGCCGGTGCCGTTGGCTGAGAAAGGTCCAGTGGGGGTCTCGCTGCCGCCACCCAGAGCACTGGAGAGACTGATGCTAAGACCTCCGACTTCGACAATGTTACGGCAAGCAATGACGATCAGCATCAGCCATAGTTGAAAGCGCTCGACCACGTCTGCGCAAGTCAATTGGAACAGATTCTCCTTTTCGAATTTTTTGAAGACTGTGCCCTTGATCTCGACGAATTGGTTGCTCATCAACAAGGTCAAGAGGGCGTTCGAATAGGAGTTGACTGCCACGTTAAGGGTCACGACCTGGTAGAATAACGCTGTCGCATGGATGACGTTGTAGGCCAATGCCAGCATGAACATGAGGAGTGGCCGGAGAAGCTTACTACGGCCATCGTCGTCCCGTTCGAGAGTCTCCTTGGAGAAAAGACACTCCAAGATGTCCTGTCCAATGGCAGAAAACAGGCGATCAAACACTTCAAGCATGTTGTAGATGACGTAAAGCTTGATGGCTGACTGACCTCTGATAGAATGATACATTCGACTTGCGTCGAAAGACATCAACATCGTGCAGCTGCAAACAATCAGCAATCCTTGAAGCAAGTCTGCTTTGTGATTTGGAAGCAGAGCCGACGGTGTGGACTTGGCTCGCCGATGGCGATATCCAGATCTAAGCTTCTTCGCAATGGAGACTGGGGGAATGGTCTGGCTATCCGTTTTCATCGCAGGACTTCTCTGATGCTCAGCACTGAGTTGCCGTGATTCCTCCCCTTCCGTAAGTGTTGCTACCGACGGACGACGACTACCAGCTACAAAATCCCCTCGTTGACGTTGCCAGATCCGCCCAATCCCACTATACACGAAGCTGGCCAGGAATTGTGCCTCCTGCGTAGTAGCCAGAATTATCCAGCGTGTAAGTATAACCAGCGCCTTCAGAAACCGCAATGGCAGAATAGTGAATGTGTACAACCATGCATCCAGACAAGCAATTGCACCGAACCAGAGAACCTGCTCCAAGTTCGGAGGGAGATAGAAGAAGTTGAGCAGACGTTCAAATTTGACCTTGGAAGACTCATACGGAAAATCAGCCCATTCTGACCTGTGAATGTAGAGTGCAGATGGTCTGTCGGAGGATAGCTCCAGATGTAAGTACGTTGGTAGCGACAGAGGTGGGATCGGCAGAGCTGATGGCATGGGAGACGCCTGCCGTTCGCGATTTGGAGACGGTCTGACAGAGTTGCTGGAGGATCTACGATCTTTGGGGTCGTCTGTCTTCAAAGCCGGCAGCTGAGGCTTTGGTTTGGATGACTTTGACGAAGACTGCCGGCGTTGAAATACCGGAGTAGACGCGGAGCGTGAAGATGTGTGCGGCCTGCCAGTAGTTGCCGAAGTTGTAGCGATGGGTGATATGCCATTGATGGCAGGCGATGAAGAACTTGAAGTTCCTGGTTGGAAAGGAGGCCCCAAGATACGCTGTTCGACAATGGAATCCGCCGATCGCAGGACATCTTCTTCATCCAATGCTGGTAGTCCATCAAGAGCGCGCAAAGGGAGTGAATCCGGAGAAGTGGTGAGCTCCAAGACCTGGCTGGGGCTCAGTTTAAGCGCTTTCGTCTCACTGCTCCGTCGTCGAAGTCGGGATCTATCTTTGTCTTTGTCGGCTACAATTGACTTGGGCTCGGGCGCTTGAGGAACCTGACGGGACTCATGGTTGTGAGAACCGTCGCCGTCGAGTCGCTCTAGGTGGCTCGAAATGTTTGAGGGTGTTCCATGCTCACTAATGGGCGACAGAGCCGGTGTTGGTAGATTATACGTGTCCTCGATGGGTTTGCCATCAGCGGCAGTCTTGGGAGAATAGCTCATGACGCATGGTGAGGCCGGCGACCATTATTATCGTCCTGGAAGCAAATCTAGGTGATGTTAGACCAGATGTCTCTTTGTCCAGACAATGGCAAAGAAAACTGTCAGCAATGCGGAGAGTTTGAAAACTACCTTACCTAAGGTAGGTACGGAGTACGTACCTAGACGCGAGGACCCTTGCACGCGTGGAGACGGAATCCTGGCCCTGGTCATGGCTTGATGCTCGAACTCGACTTCATGTTCTTTCTCTTAACAACCTTGTCAAGGTACCCATTCCCATTTCCAGCAAGACGGATCCAGTGCAGAAGGAACATCATGCATTAGATACCTTGACTCCTGCCATCCTGGATCGGATCATACCACCAGTGCGAATGCTGTGACCAACAAAAGCATATTGCCGGCGAGAGGAAAAGTTGGCAATATGGACAAGCGGCCACCGAGCAAGACGCCAGCTACAGGCACAGCCAAATCGGCAGCAGGCGATGAGACGAAGAAGAGAATGTCCGTCACCGAGCGACTGAGCGCCCCATCCTCCAGATCGACCACATCGCCCTCCGCCAGTCGAACTAGCGCATTGTCGTCCCGCGCCAATGGCTCTACCATCACGAAGCCTCCCACACGTCCCATGTCCTCTTCAACTATGCGCAAACCGACTACAAAGTCCACCGACGACGCCACAACCAAAGACGAAAACAGACGCTTGTCGCGAGCCACCACACCCACAGCTGCGTCCTTGAGCTCGAGGACTGCAAAGCCCGACTCGAGTACGGACAAGACGGCAACGGCGACACGACGGACAACATTGGGAAGTAGTAGCGCTGCTTCTGCTCCGCCTAAGCGACCGTCAACCTTGGCTTCACGAAGTAGTGCCACAAGTGCAACTACTGGCAGTCCTACCACTGCGACCCGGAACCGCCCAATCACTTCTTCAACAACAACGTCTCGCCCTTCGTCTCGAGCAGCTACTTCGGCGATTACAACAACAGATAATGTGGCCTCGCCCGAGAGTATTGCATCTCGCAGCGCAGGAAGCACTACACGCCCTCTGTCGAGAGACACCATCCCTGAAGAGCCCGAGTTCCTGAACAATACTACTCCGAGCGTTCGTTCTCTCGATGCACCCTTCTCGCCGGTATCCCCACGAAAGCTCGAGATCCGCTCTGGAAAGTTCGCGACACCAATCTTGAAGCCACAGGCTGCCTCTGACGCTGAGACCGAGACGAAGCCGAAACCAATAAAACTCAGCTCTCGCCATGGTCGTACACAGTCCGACCAAGTCGAGAGGCCTTCGACAGCTCCTAGCAGGAAACTCACAGAGCAAGAGCAGACCATGCGAGAAATGGAAGTTATGCAAAGCTTTTTGCGCGAGAGCATTGCTAGGGATACTTTGGCTGCGGAGATTGTCGATTTGAAAGCCGAGCTTAAACAACTTGAGCGTCAGAACAAGCGACTCGCGGAGACCGCGAAGACGGCATCTGTCAAGGACGAAGAAGCCACGAATGTGAAGGCAGTCGCGGAGGCAATTGCGCAGTTGGAGTCGGCAAAAGCAGCTCATGAAAGTGTTCTCGCCGAGCTGAAATCGACACATCGTGACGAGGTGGAAGTTCTTGAAACCGAGCTCGAAAACTACCGTCGAAGATCGTCACGGCTTGAAGGAGTTGAAACAAAGATTGGCGCAGTGGAACAAGCGCTTGAAGAGAGCAAGAGTCAAGCATCGCAGAACGAGAAAGAACTTCAGCAAGAGTTGCAGGAGAAGGAACATGATCGTGGCCAGCTAGCTGCGGTTGTTGAAGAATTGCGGGAGGAGATTGACCGTTGCCAGCTTAAGCTTGATGAGGATGCTACAGCGCAGGCGAAAGAAAAGGAAGAGGGCGAGAGAGTTGTTGAACGCTTGCGAAAGGAGTTGTCAGATGTTAAGGAGCAAAGAATCGTAGCCATTGCGAAGGCTGAGGAGGCGGCGACGCAGCTTCGCAGAGAGAGCGAAGAGGCAAGACAAGCCGCCAAGGATCTGCGTAAGGAATTGGAGGACGTCAAAGAGCACAGCGCAGCATCAGTGGCCAGGGCTCAGGAGGCGTCGGCACAGGCTAGCAAGGACTTGGCCGATGAGAAGCAGCGAAATGCAGACCTCGCTGCATTAGAGATCGCATCCCGAGAGTCACTCGAAGAGACTGATAAGAAGATAGAGGAGTTGCAGGCATCTGTGACCACGGCCGAGCAGACAGCTGAGCAGCTTCGAGAAAAATTGGACGAAGAGCGGCAACGAACACAGAAGAGCGCAGCACAAGCATCCACTGAGCAGACGGAAGCTCTCGAGCAGCTTCGCAAGGAGTTGGATGCAGAAAAGCAGCGCTCGCAAGAGAGTGCAGCACGAGCATCCACGGAGCAGGCGGAGGCTTCCGAGCGCTTCCAACAAGCTTCGGATGATTCCCATAAGCGCGAGCTCGAAGAGTTACAAAAGTCTGCAGACGAGGCCAAAGAGTCAAGCATTCGTTTGCAGGCCGAGATTGATGCACTGCGAATCCAAAACGCTGAAACCTCTGAGAAGAACCAGTTGGCTCTTGATAATGCCGCAGAAACCGTCAGACAATTGGAGAATGATGCCAAGAAGCTCACGGCATCACATGCCGCAGAATTGGAAACACATCTGCGGCGTGCCCAAGATAATGACACCTTGCTCGGAGACCTTCGCAAGCAAGTCGAGGATTTGAGCAAAGCCAGGGATCTGGAGCGAAGTAACAACGAGCAGTCGAATGAACAGACACAACAGGTTATGGAAGATCTTCGAAGCCAAGTCACAGAGCTGCAGAAGCTACGCGACACCGAGCAAAGCAGCCGTGATCAGTCCAACAGAGACCTACAGAACGTCGTGGAGGCCCTTCAGGACCAGATCCAGAGTTTGCAGCATGACGGCAACAATGGGCAAATGGTTGTCGAAGATCTTCAGGCTCAACTGGTTGCGTTTCAGGAAACGAAAGCGGACCTTGAAGCAAAGCATGAGCAGGAGCTCCAGAATCTCCAAAACACAGTCGAAAAGCTGCAGGATGACAGCCGCAGTCTTGAGGACGTACACTCACAAGCCTTGGCCCAGAAGGACGAGGAATCTCAATCGATAAATCTTGTTGTTCAGGACTTGCAATCCAAGGTTATAGGACTGCAGCAGCAACTTGACGATTCAAAGCAGTCTAAAGAGCAGAGTATGCACTCTATGGATGATTTGATACAATCTTTGCGAGAGGAGGCCAGATCAGTCAAAGAAAAGTCCGCCGCTCAGGTTGCTGAGAAAGACAATGAAAAGGATGAGCTCAGAAAAGTGATTGAGGGTCTTCAGCAGAAAATTGTTGAGCATCAGCAGAGCGCGGAGGACATGAAGCTTCGATCCGAAGCCGAAAGTGCCAATGTTGGAGATGTCCTAGAAGGACTACAAAACGAGCTACAAACACTTCAGCATCAACTTCACGACGAACAGGCCTCCCGCCAAACTGTTGTTCAGCAAGCGGAAGACCTACAGCAGAAGTACGACAGACTTCAGACCCAGCATGAGGAGCTTCAATCTGTACATGGTCATGCCGAGGAGCAGCTGCAAGGAATTGAACATCTGACATCGGAGCGCGACGAAAGTCAGGCCAAGATTGAGGAGCTTTCCACACTGGTCGAGGAGGCAAACAATGCCAAGAGTCTTGCCGAAAATACACTGTCGACTGCCCAAGACGAGTCGAGAAGTCTCCAGAAGGTCTTGGATACATTCACGCAAGAGGGTGATGAAAGAGAGACACGGCATGCCAATATGCTTGCGAGGCTGAAGAAGGAGCTCGAGGAGAGCCATAATCTTGCCTTGCATAGACTGAAAGATGACCATGCTGTGGAGATTGTGGCGTTGCAGCAGAAGTTGGTAAGTACATGACACGTCTATACCTTGCGGCGTCGGCTAATGTTTGTGCTTCTGTGCTAGGCATCCGAGCACGATTTGTCTTTCGGGACTCTTCAAAACGAGCATGCCGCGTTAATGGAGGAGAAGCGAATTCTGGACAAGAAACTTGGCGAACTCGCGATGCAGCATAATCGCGAGCTGGAAGAAGAGTCTCAGAAGCACGAGGCGACATACAAAGAGCTTCAACGCAACTTTGCGCAGCTTCAAGAAGTACAATCCGAAGAGAGTACCCGCTCTAGGCTCCAGGACGTCATGGATGAGCTGAAGAACGAACACGCACGTACCATCTCGGCACTTTCGGACGAGCATTCTAGCAGCTTAAATAACATGATGGACATGCACTCAGCGCAGCTACAGGATATTGAAGCTGCAGCGGCGACTCGGACCAACGACCTCGTTGCCGTGAGGGAGCGAGAACAAGAAGTAGTGATCGCAGCGTTGAAAGCGGAGCATGCCAGTGCCCAGAATAACACCGCTGCGGAGAAGGAGCAGGCACATCAAGCGGTCATTGCTTCACTCAATGCAGAACATGCTAGCAAACATGAAGCTGCAATAGCTGCTCTTCATACGGAGCATACCGCCATACGCGAGGCTGCTCTTGCGGCTCTTAGGGCAGATTTGGCCGCCGCCCAGGACGCTGCAGTGGCGAGCAATTCTGCGCTAGCTACAGAGTCAACACCCAATAAGCAGCCTGCTCGTGAAGAGCGCTATTCCGTGAAGCCCTCAGAAGTGCCATCAGCTTTTACGACACCAAAGAATGATGGAATTCCTGCGAGAGGCTTGTCGCATGTCTTTGTACATCTTTCAGATGAGTCCGGAGACGAAGCAGCGCACATGTCTGAGACTCCTCTGGCATATGCGTCGGAGGATGACAACAGCTTTTCGCCTACTCCAGCCTATCCGAAGGATGGCAAACGGGCTGGTGGAGAGGCCGGTGCTCGGAATCAGCTTCGGAAGGACAACGCAAGCTTGAGTGCACAGCTGCAAGCCGCACAAGATGAAATTGCTACTTTGAAGAGAGCGACATCAGGAACAAACCACGGTCTGGGCTTATACACTGCCCTTCGAAACCAGACCTCTTCTTTTCTGGAAGACTATTCTACGCCTGCGCGAAGAGACCCCGCCTCGGCTGACGATAGCCAAGCCAGTGGCATGGGCGTGTGCATGGACGACAGCACTATGCAATTGGAAGGCACGCTGCAGAGCGCCATGGTGCAGATCGAGCAGCTTATGGAGTTGAACGATGATTTTGCAGCGGAAAACCAGCGATGGAGCGAGAGACTACGACGTAATGACAGGACTTTAGCGAGGAGTTCGCCGACGCCGCTAAGAGCTGTGTCTTAGCGCTCGAGGATTATGCTTTCTGCCCAGGTGGCATTAAATTATTCTTCATGACTGGAGTATAGATGTACAGCTGTACAGGGCGGTGTGACGATAGGTGTACATTGCATATCACAGGACTGTTTGAGATCAGGGATACCCACAGACGGGCAGCGTGGTTTGTTAGCGAGGAGAAGGAGGAAGCAGGTTTTTGCTGTACATTCGATACCCAATAAATTCAGATAAAGCGCGAGACGTGTACACACATTGCGCAAAAGTCCGTCAATTCATTTGCACATCAAGTCGCTATCGTGCCTTCATGCCTTCATAGCCTCGCGTATCCGTGCCCTTCAACAAACGGCAGACCACACAAGGTGATACCCACGTGCCAAGCACTGCCACAATATCAAAGGAAGCGAATCATTTTTCACATGACAGACTAAGGGACATAGACTTAGAACCTGTTTTGAGGACGTGGAGGAAACACTTACACATGGGAGAATGCAACATTGACTAGATATGAGCGGTCAGCAGGGAATATTACTGGAGAACATACAATCTCTCCACGCATCGTAAGAGAATTCGACGTCGAGAGGGCTTCTGCTTTAGCAGGATTCTCAGCCACTTGAGTAAAGGGTCAGGCAACTGCCACAGCTCCGCTCTGGTGAACATTCTTTTACGATGCGTGAAGAGGACCGTAAAGATCGGCAAAACATACCAGTCATCGCCACACCAGCAGGGAAGTTTGACTGGCTTCGCGACTCCCTTCGCCATCGAAGAAGCGCCACTGTTGCTCGAGGTCGCGGATGCGGTTGATGGAGGCATTTGAGGGAAATCGGGATCGTGGCTGAAGCTTTCCGTGGGAATGGAGACGAGGGTTGGTGTTTCAGGACGTGGATGGTGAGGCCGCGTAGTGAGGCAGGGAAGATGGTAGATATTGTAAGAAGCGACATGAGGTGTCAGAAGCGTGGCACAAGCGTGGCGTCTGCGTCATTTCAGCTGCACTTTCCGCGAGCCTCACAATAAATGTAAACAAGTGAGGTGATATTGCTTCTGCTTCAAACACAGCTTCTCACAATACGACCAACATCTCCAACCTCGACAACATCAAACCATTTGAACCCATCAATCACATCGACACAACGACATCACACAAGCAGTGAGTGAAGCGACACCATACATCGGATGCTGACTAACGTGCCTTGAAGCAATGCCTTCAAAGTTGGAACAGCCGATCTTGTTCACCAAGCCCGCTGGAGTCAAGAATCCGTCACAACCGTGCATTGAGTTCCCGTGTGGTCCTGGCTGCGATTGCGGGGTCTGTTGCATCCCATGCACAATCATGAAGAAATGAGAGATATCTGAGCGGAGTCAAGGCTCTTATGGGAATTCATGGAGCAACGATGATGCACTGAGGCGAGAATGAAGTTTACTACCTTTGACGATCACAATATCGGAGTCCTTATATGAATGAGAACAAGAATGGACATGTGAATATGACAAACCAAGTGAAGTGCATATGGTCGTTGTATGCTTTTTTGACAAGTATCAAGTCGACCGAGTAAATTCTCGCATGCTCGAAACATCTCGTTGCCGCATTTGCATCCCGCCACGTACTTCAGATTGTTCGCTGAACGGCTGAAAATCGCGTTCGGGTTGCTCAGTGATATTCCCAGGCCGTCATGACTTTCTTCTAGAGCATTGCAATGCAGACAAGCCGGCTTACAGTCAATCCTCATGTCTCACGTCGTCTACACTTCGCGCCAGGTCATGCCCGATCGCTCAGTGAAAGGAGTTTGTGCCGCATGGGAATCCCCGAAAGGATCATCGTCCTCCTCTGCCTCATCGGGCATCGTCAATTGCGAGGACGAGGGAACAGATGGTGGTGGTGGAGGCAGCGGGATCGAAGTCGGCCTCGGTGGTTTCGGAGGTGGAGCCTCGTGGGTAATCGAGAGTCCAGCGAGCTGCGCATGAGTTTCTGAACTGATTGCTTTGCTCGACTTCGCTTGTTGTTCTTCAAGAGTCTCCCAAGCATCGCTGTCACTGTCGTCGTCTATGCTTCGATCCATGATCTCGTAAGCGGTGAGAGCTTTAACGAGCTCGTCATTGGCATTGACCAGGGATCCAATCCACTTGTCCGATTCTACATTGTTAATGTAGTAAAGAATCTTCCTCCGCAACGATCTACATGCCTCGACTCGACGTTGGACCTCTTCATTCTCAGAGACCCGCTCGTTCTCGCGATTGATAAGCTGAAGACCATTGAGCAGATTTGTCGACGCTATTGAGGACTTGGCCAGAGCATTTGTCATGTTTTCCTTTTCCTTTGAAAGATTGAAAGGCTTCCCTGGCCCGACAGCACCATGGTGCTTCTTTTCTTTGAACAGCTTCGAGGAGAACCCTGAAGACGATGGCGTCAAGGTCACTGGGCGAGAAATTGGAGCAGGAGCTGGTGTTTTGGCGTTGGATTTTGATCGCGGCCTTGGTTCAGCAAAAGGGGACTCGGCTGGCTCAGCATCTGGCTCGGCTGGGGTGCTGTCTTGCAGAACCTTCTGACGAGCAGCTGCAGGTCGTTGAGTCTTTGGAAATTCTTTGTACAACGTCGCGATTCTTTCAAGACCTGGAGTCGTGCTGTATGCATTCGCCCATTGCACGAACAATACTTTGCATTTGCGGCGGACGGTGGCGTCGACCATGTCGTCAGTGGCCATTAATCGCAGTCGCTCCAAGAGGGGCTCATCAGCAAAGGCACGTTGAAATCGGCCACCAGCATTCTGTATCAGACCATCGAGAATAACGAGTGCTCGGATCTGTCGGTGCGAATTTCCATACTTGAGCTTCTTACGGAGTGCTCTGGCCGCTTCCGTTGGACCAGAAGATTGAATGCGAATCACTTCAACCAACTCGATGATACCGCTCCAGTCATCTTCCTCGAACTGCTCGCTAGTAAGACGATCAACTTGGACAGTGATAGCACTGAACGGTTTCTTCTATCATGTGTGTCAGTCATGTTCGCTTCGAATGGTCTTAAGCCGCTCGCTGCAGAAGAGTAGAGAGCCCGACTTACTGAAGAGCCGCTGAACATGGTGAACAGTAGGCAGCACGTGTCTTGTGCTGCAAAGTCGATTTACTGCGGATCAAGTGGCATTAAGCACTATTCAGTACGAGTGTCAGTCACGATTGTGGAAACCTGTGTGCACATACAGCATCTAGACGCATCGGAGTTGAATCCAGTAGGAGCGGGTCTGTAGCTTTTCGCCTTCGCCTGTCCCTCTCAATAGGGTATTTGCATACCCTGCTGGGCTCCGGTCCTTTGGACGTCACATTCTTACCTCGACGCGTTAAGATGCTGTAGCTTCGTGACTTACATCCGGCCCGGAAAGAATGCTGATGCACTCTTGTTGATCAGTCGTGGTGGGGCGGTTATTCGATCTTCAAGGACCTGTCAGACCCTGGGGCTGTGGTAGGGCTCGTGAAGGTATAAGACGGGAGTATTGCATATGACGGAGACTGCGTTTTCGCAGCTCACACGGCTCTGAATGGAATTTCTCGACAGAGATGTTTGATGATAAAGTGAATGTTCGTGATACAATAGTGGGGTGCCGGATATTCATCGGGAGGCAACTGCGACCTCGGCGCGAAGGAGACCTCACCTGCCCTTGCCTGTTTGCCCAGTAGTGAACAGGCTTCGCGTCTATGGCATCACGAGCGGGCTCAAACATGGCATTTACGCCTATCAACTCGTCTGATACCATCAACGACAGCCCAGGTAGCTACGCTACAGCTTCTAATGAGGAGAGCACAGCGCCGAACGACGAGGCTTCTTCCACAGTTGCATCCGCATACCTCGGACGAGGTGACGTATCGAGAAAAGCCGCGACCAAAGGCAAGAAACGCAGTTCGACCACGGCTGCTCCATCCAAGGCCAAGCGACGACAAACAAGTGATTTCAACGACGATCTGAAGGTCATCAAAGCTGGCTCCGCAGATAGATCAGACGACGTCAACAATGAGACTCTCGTTCCCGCGACTTCTCAGGCCGCTTCGAGCAAGTCGAGCGAGGAGACAGCACACACTGCAACCAAGCCAGCGTCAGCAGGGGCACCAGTAAGTACCACTGTGGATGAGCTCGCATCAACTGCAGCAAAGCCAATTTCCGTCTACTCTTCGAAAACAACGATGGACGCACTCGATTCAACATCGGTACGAACATCTGTTCAATTTGCCAAGGCCAGTGATGGTCAAGGGTTCACGCTCCTTCAGGGAATTTCATCCGCCGTATCTTACTCAAGCAGCGTCGCGATAGCGAAGCCGCTGATGGCTGAGAAGCAGCCTTCTAGCGGTAGGACGAAGAAGAGAGCAGGACAGCACAGTGACGAGGCCGGTACCAGCAACCGACGCAGTGCACGGCTGAAGAAGGCCTTTGATGTTCCGACCGGATCTCCTCAATCTAGTGATTCCATTGGATCTCCGAGGCTTCCCTTAATTGTTGGCGACTTCGAAGAAGACTTTGACGACATTGACATGGAGGAGTTGACGGGAATCGACGATAATGAGCCCGAATTCAGACCAAACACTCCACCTAATCGCGGACGCAAACTAAACACACGCGAGGTGGATGAGCTTGAGGATTACGGTGGCGCATTGTTGTCTGAAGCCGACAGACGTGCTTTAGGTAGGACTGGCTCCGAGTCTGCTGTGGAGATTGAGGGACCATGACACTGACAGCACACAGTCAAAATAAATGCCGACACTGATAATCCTTTGAAGCCGATCGTACGCAAGCCATTCCCATCAGCAATTCTCGATCGATCACCCGTCTTTGGAGCCTCCCAGGCTGTCGTTCTACGCACGTGCTTTCGAGTTGGCGAAGCTATGGTCACCGGCTGTCATGCAGTGAGGAACGGCCACGACGTCGTCATTGAGCTCTATGCCCGAGTGATTGCGTCGTTGCGTGAGCCAGCTCCTGGTCGCAAACAACACTTCACATTCAGAGACATCTACCACGACAATCCGCCTTATCTCGAAGGCATTTTCGAACTCTGGCAGCAAGCACAGCTGTGGGATCTTGACAGTAAGGTCTTCCTCGAAGCCTCCAAAGGCAACGCTATCATGTGTCGCGCCATTGCGAGGATGAGGCGTGATGGTCAGAAGTGGAGGCTCGATGTACTGAGCATTTGGGAGGCGACATGGGAAGACGTCGACTATGCTGCTGGGACTTGCACAGATGCTTTAGGGAAGTGATGGCATTCTTGCTGCTTCCGCGTTGTTGTCGGAAACGGATTTGATGGGGATTTTTGCTGTTACGTCGCGGGGCGGAGGGATCTCGCGAATATTGTCCAGTGCGGAAGGTAGAGTAGAGACTATCAAAAGCCAGCATGAGAGTGGTCGCAAATTGCAACAGCTTAACATGCCATGCAATCCCGATAGCACGTGAAGCTACTTTCGACTGAAGACAAGGTATGCTCATCAGGTTTCTCCGATGTACTTCTCGCGGCGAAGCGGTAGGCTTTGGAAATATGAGGAACTCTCCTTATTTGGAAAGTGCTCGTCAAAGAGGAGAGGCAGAGATTTAGAAACAATGCCGTCGAACAAGTCTCGTCTCGACAGCTCTGCTGGTCGGAGTATGCACAACAATGCGCTTTATGCAATGCGGCCGTCATCGTGCTCCAAAGGTCCACTCATCAACGTCCTCTTCGTCATCGTCTTCTTCATCGCCATCGGGTGCCCGGTCGCCTTCCTTTCGCGTCTCGTCTGCTTCAGATTGAATGGATGCAGCCTCCCCATTTTGCAATGTTGCCTGTCTCAATTGCTCACGTCGCTCTCGCAATTTCTTGACGCGCTCCTCGAGGCCTTCCATCTCGTCGAACTCATCCTCTAGCATTTTTGCAGCGTCTTCACGTTCCGCTTCCAACTCCACATCTCTTTTTCCGCGCTGCTCGCTCTGCTCTTCCCTTGCCTGGGCTGCCACCTCCTCAGCAGTCATCGCAGGCGCAGATATCGTGGCCCGATCTGCTGCATTCGACTTCATGCTCGCTTCCATCTCCGCCAATTCGCGTTCGAAGGCCAGCATTTCAGCAGCATCTACTTCGTCGTCTTTACCGTTGCTGGATTGTGATTTAGGGACAGGCGTTTCTTCCACCACTCCTTCTGGGCCGGCAGACTCTTCAACCTCCTCCACGCCGGCCGCGAAAGTCACTGATTTGGCTTTTTTCCTCTCTTCTGCAGGCGGACTGCTCTGGCTGTCGGCTTTGCGTTTCTTTCCGGCACCACTGCTTGCTCTGGTCGCAGCTGCCTCCTGGGCACCTTTTTGCCGGACGGTATGCTGTGAGGAGTGTAGGTGACTCTGCCATGCTGCCTCCTTGACCAGTGTATCGCATTGATTGCATCGGAGATTCGAGTCGGCAGTATAGCTAGCATGAGGGTGTGTGATCCGACGCGCTTCACGCGATTGCCGCAGCATCGTCCGTATATCCGGCATGTTGGATGATGTTTTTTTTTTGGACCGCTTCCCACAATTCTTTGATGAACACGTGTATAAGCGCGTTCTACTTTCTGAAGCGTTATTTCCTCAACAGAGACAGCACGAAAATCAAGCAAGAGTACTCTTGACTAGCAAGATGCCTTCCAAAGTGTTAAGCTGTAGAGATGCTAGGTAAGGTAAGGTGCGGCAACAGCTCTGAGGTCTTTCCTTGAGAGGTCTTTAGCTTGATGAGTAGAAGTCATGCCGGCGTAAAGCACGGACGGTGTGAGGAACGCCAAACTTCTTCTTCACCAACACTCTTCAAAATTCAATTACTACACAACTAGCGTACTATATTACACGTTTGATAGCTCAAAATTATCGCAATGATTAGTTCTTCAATCCCTAAGCAGCACGAAGTTTTTGTCGCAAGGTTAGGCGTAGGGCTGGCTGGGTCTGTGAAACAGCCGGAAATCTACCTTGTGGCAATTTGAGCTTTACAATTAACTTCCGTACAACTGGTGCTTTGCCCTTCCTAGCTAGCTTGCGTACAGAGGCTTGAAGAGTCGCATTCAGCTGCTTTTAAGTAGCAACAGCCTCTGCCTGTCTCTCTTTTTCAGCCAGTTTCAAGGCCTTTTAAGCCTCTCTTTCTTTACGAGCTTGCTTAACTTGATCTTGCTTTAACTGCTTTGCAACCTTCGCATTTTGAGCCTTGACGTATTTGTCGTGTTTGTCCTTCACTTTGGCCTGCTCCTTTGCTTCCAAAGCAGCCTTACTAGCCTTAATTTTAGAAGGTAAGTAAAACTGAGTAGGCTGATCCTTTAATACGTTAAACAGAGGTTTAGCACGTTACCGCTTCTTTTTCTCGTACATAAAGGCTTGTTTGAGGCTAGTGTTCTCATTTCTGAGTAGGTAACACTTAGTATAGAGGTTGAGGACGGTATTTTAAAGAACCTATACCTTAGTATCCTCTTAGCTACTTATAGCGTCGTATACGAGCATTTTAAGCCTTCTCTAGTACGTAGAGGGAGATAAAAGCGACGCTGCTTTTAGCTATAGATTAGCTAGTTCCTCGTCTAATTCTATGGTATTAGAAACTTCTAACTAGATTAGAACTTATAATACATCCTATAGCTAAATACTAGTTTTACGGAAGCTAGAAGCGATATTCTTCTCTATAAATGCACGCTAGTAGGCTATAGAGAATAGCCTAAAGAAGTTACGCTTTAATACAGTCGATAATCTAAGGCTAAACTATAACAATCGCTCTAATTCTTAGCTATAGAATACCCTAAGTGCGGTAAACAAGGACACGTCTAGAGGCTATAAACGGTGTGTTAAATAAGGAGGATATATAGCTAGAAGTATTCGATTTAATAGGTAGTAGTTAAGGAAGTCTCTAGACACGTATAAGCTATAGCCATCGATAAATAATAGCCTCTATTCTCTAAGGCCGGCCTTATCCTTTATGAACCTATCGAATACCTACTTTAGCTACTATAAACTAAGGTGATTATCTGTCTAGCTATTTGGTAAAGATGCTATAAAGGCTATAGATTAATCCGGCTCTATATCCTATACCTAAGTTAACTAGATGTTTCTAGTAACAGCCTTGAAAATCAGAGCCGGAGGTAAAGCTATTAAATTACCGTATATGTATATAATATAAGTAATCCACTTACGATTACTATCCTATAGTAGGCCTAGGAGGAGTTTGTTCTTAAAATGCACCTTAGTAAACACACGTTTAGCCTTCTAGACTACTCCGACTATAAATCCCTTTTTATCTATGTTGTATAGGTTATAGGGCTTGATATTATACTTCTCTATCTTCTCTTTTACGAGCTTAAAGTAGTTACGGTATTAGTTGTAGCTATTAGCCTTTTTCCTTAATTTATTAAGTAGATTAAGGTATCTTAAATCTATAGTAGGATGTCGTTCGATAAAGGTTCTAACCTAGCTACGGGCTAGCATAACTCTAGCTATATTAAATATAAAGTTCCTAAGCATTGTAGGCGTAGGAGGGATGCTATAGAGTGTGAGTTTGTCGATGTACGTATAGAGCGTGCGTTCGTGTTGGTGTGATAGAATCATCTGATTTTTAAGCTTTTCCGCTTTGGATTTAGTGCGTCTATTCTACCTCTTACTTAAGGCGCTACGTGTCACACTATGGCGTGTTGCGACTGTCTGAATACAGCTCTCGGTGCCCTCTCTCAATTCCTGCAATGCAGCTTCCATTTGGTTGTGTGGTTGCTACACAATCAATCGATAAACATGGTCAATATTCAGTGTGTGAGAATTTAGCGTGCCTGACGTAAGCCGTGCCTCACGCGGGCAAGACTTCTAATTTACCTTGCTCCTTCATCACTCCAGGTTCGACTCCACCTTCGCTTTTGCACCTTGCTCCGCCCTCACCACAACATCCACCCCAAGGCCCAGATATCAACCCACTCACCTCTCTCCGCCCAGGAGATCTCGTGTCGCCAACGCGCCGCGACTTCAGTGCTCCCCATCCCGGCGCGCGGCGACGATCGCGCGCTTCACCGCAGTGGTCGGCACCAACGCGCCCGCGACACCGCCACTGCTTCAAACGGCGCATCACCTCACTCGCAGCCAAGCGGCGACGAGCCTCAAGGATTGTTGGGCCTTTTCTTGTCAGCTTCTCTTTGCTCATACTCTTTCCGCGACTGCCGGTGCAACGCGAACAGGCATTACTGCTTCCCAAGCAGAACGCAGTGGTGGACAGTTCCTCAGCAGGCGCGCATCTCTATCCGTCAATTGACATTGACACGGTTGAAGTAGCGCCAGGTCGTGGTCGTGTATCTAGATTCTGCTGTGAAATTTTGCGTGAGCGCTGAAGACGCCGTATCCCATCCAATCGTATTCCACACCCCTCTGCTTTGCGAGCGAGCGAGTGTCGAATCGCACCGATCCAGCAAACATGTCAGGTAAGCATCATTATGCCCTTGTAGACGACCCACGGCGTATTGAAACACGCTGCTGGACGGTCGCGTGAGCACCTTGAGAGAGCGAGCATTCGCTAACACGCACGCAGATGAGCCACGAAGATCAGGGAGGGCCACGAAAGGGCAGCATAAGAATGCCTCCTCGTCGCCTGCCCCAAACGCGAAGCCCACAAAGACAGGCAAGGGCAAGCCTGCCCAAAGGCCCGCCCAGGTGGAGCCCGAGGCCAACGACGACGAAGCAGAAGAGGTTATCCGCTGTGTGTGCGGTAACACCAACCCCAACGACAAGCGCGCATTCGTTAGCTGCGACGCGTGCGAAGTCTGGCAACACAACGTCTGCATGGGTGTTGTGGACGATGACGATCAACTCCCAGAACACTACTTTTGCGAGCAGTGCCGACCTGAGGAACACCAGGAGACTGTGCAATCTATTCAGCGGGGCGAGCGAATCTGGGAAAACCGTAACCGGATGTACCAGAATGAGAAGAAGATGAGCAAGAGCCGCAAAAGCAAAGGCAGGGGAGGAGAGGATGCGAAGCCAGCATGGCTGAAGAAGGACATTCTGCCGCTGGAAATGGTAGCGCCAGAGCCATCACAGGAGCCCGAACCCGAGCCCATTCCAGTGGCTGAGCCAACATTAGTACCCTCGTCTGAGCCAGCGCCAACAACAGCACCGGCTCCAGCCCCAGCCCCAGCTCCAGCTCCAGCTCCACTGACCACCAATGGTGGCCAAGAGGCTAATAGCAAGCGAAAGCGAGAAGCAAGTGACGAACAGGCCCCCCAGCCTACGGAAGCAGCAGCGCAAGACGAGAAGCCGAGCAGACCTTCCAGACAAGAGAAGCGTCGGAAATCAACGCCCGCGGCCAACAAGGCTGCCGCGGACGCTGACACAGCCATTGTGCCGATAGCCCAGCTTCCACAAGACCGTCAAAAAGGTGCGCAGGCGCTGGCCAAGATCATTGCCGACGATATTCAGGCAAGGACTAAGTCAGGATTCCGCATTCCAGATGGGCAGACTGCATCATCACTGGGCGAGACTCACGCAGCGAGGATCGAGTATGAGTTGCACATGACCCACGGGCAGGGTCAGGCCGGCTATACCAGTCAATTCAGAGCACTACATGCAAATTTGAAAAAGAACAAGAGTTTGGTCCAAAGACTTCTTTCTGGATCTCTCACTGCAAGCGACCTGGCGACTATGAGCACGAGCGATATGGCAAGCGAGGAGCTCCAGCGCGAACGCGCGGAGATGAAGGAAGTCCTCGACCGACAAGTCATAGCAGTTGTCGAGGAAGGTCCCAGGTATCGCCAGGATCACAAGGGTGTGCATCTGATTGAGGATGAAACCGGAAGAGGAGTTGACCACAAAGTCGATACTGAGCCGAGCGCTTCAAGACCTAGCCTAGCAGATATCAGAACAGGCAGCCACGGACAGAGTGGTTCGCCAGTCGTTCAGTCGCCTTTAGTCGTCGACACAGGCAATCAGGCAGATCAAGCCGCAGATCGACGCACTTCGGGATTCGACATGAAGGGTATCTGGGACAAAGCGCAGCAATCACCGGCTGTAGCCACTACGCCGACAGGAACCAGACCTATGCAAGTTGACTCTCGTCGTCGTAGCTCAATAGCCCAAAACGGAGCAAAGGTCGATCCAGATGTCGATCGAATGCTGGAAGATGACGATGACTCCTACGCGCCAGCAGAAGTCACAGGCTCTGAGCAAGTTGTTTGGCACGGCAAATTGGTGCAGAGCAATGAAGACGGCGCCCCGACCGTCAATGCGCGGTTTGTGGCAGGTCGAGATCTTGCATCCACTGGGTCATGGGACTCTCTGCTTCCTCACAAGTTGTCCATAGACGGGCGCTTGCAGATTGGAAAAGCCGAGGAATATCTCTGTGGCTTGCGCTGGAGCACCAGCAGTGATGTGACGGTTCTCTCACTTTCCCCGTACGACAATGCCGATGCTTTCAACGAAGTCTTCGATTATTTCCATAGTAGAAAGCGATATGCTGTGGTGGAGAAGGACAAGCCGCCCATGGTAAAGGACCTGTACATCATTCCGGTAGACGTCGGCGAGGATTTGCCCGGCCACGTGGACATGCTCGAACACTGCAGTCTTAAGAAGCCTGTCGAAGAACGACTCCTCCTAGCGACTCTCATCGTTGCCCGGGCTCCAGAGGCTCCACCTGTCGTGCAGGATGCAACACCCGGACACCAAGCAAACGGACACATTCCAGCCCATGTTCGCCAAAGCATAGGTGGACCAGCAGGATCACCGCTAAACACCCAACATGCAACCTTCTCGCCACCGAACGGTGGTGGGCTTGGCGGTGCTCCACCCAATGCCCTTCCCCCGAATCCATATGTTCAGCAGCAGCCGCCACCGCCGCAGCCTGTGCCACAGCAACGGATGCAACCACATCCCAATCCGATGGTGACGACAATCTTGGGAGACTTGCAATTTTGCCCTACGGCACAGACAATCTTCCGGGAGACAACTCACTTGGACGACGTTCAACTCCGTAACTTGGGGTTGATTCTTTCTGAGGATGTGATTGCTCGAACGGACTTCAAAGCGCTCACCGATAGACTTTATGCGAAGAATCGGCCGCAGTGATGGAAAACGGGATTGTGGGTAAACGTTGCAGACGGTCATGATATTCATGCTTGTTTAACTCCTTGGACAAATCATCAGTGCTGTGGGGCGCTTTTAGGCTATGCTGAGCCTATGTTGTACGAGGTGAAGGGCATGAACCTGTGGATGTGAGTTTGTAGCAGACGGGATGTCTCTATCGCGGCTGAGCATGAGGAAGTCAAATAGCACATGCGGGGGAGTGCTGGGGAAAGTCTAAAGGAGACGGGTATAATGACTGAGGCCTCTTGTTGTGGCCCGTGATGGCAACAAGTGTTTCTAGTTCTTCAATTCGAGTTATTATATGAGCAGCGTATTATCGTATCAAAAGTGCAGTCTTGTAATTTCCTCATACATCGGTATAACGTCGTCCCAGCCTGTCCAGCCCTCCTGCTGAAGTGAGGTTTTTACGATCTGCTGCGAGGCGGTGTTTCGCATGAGCGTGAATAAGGTACCTATAGGTAGGTAGGTATGAATCTTCATGATGAGTCGTGTTTGGAACTATAGCCCCACATTGGAAAGTCCAAATCCCCGCGATATATTTTACGCACCCACCACACATCCTCCTCAATTTACCAACTACAACACATCATGGCAGCTCAAGACGCGGCCGATACGGTCAAGGATGCAGTCTCCAACGTCGCCGAAAAGGTGTCAAGTCTCACCACATCGGACAACACCCCCAATCTGGTTTTGGACGAAGTAACGGGCGAGTCGGTTTCGAAATCAGAATTCAAGAAGAGGCAGAAGCAGCGCGAGAAGGATGCGAAGAAGGCAGAGCGCGATGCCACTCGACAACCGCCACCACAGAAGAAGGGCAAGCCAGCAAACGACGCAGAGGACGAGTCTCAATTGAACCCCAACGTGAGTCATGCATGGGGATGTGCACTCGAGAAGATGTGAAGAGTAGAGGAGCACTTTGAACTGACAACATGCTGTTCTAGCAATACCGAGAGCTCCGATCGCGTGCTGTCAAGCGCATGTTAGAGACCAACCAGCCTAACCCGTACCCGCACAAGTTCAATGTCACCTATGACTTGACCAAGTTCCAGGGTGAATATGGTCACCTCAAGAAGGGCGAGCTCGTCAGGGATAAGACGGTCAGCGTTGGGTGCCGTATCTACAACATTCGTACATCAGGCGAGAACCTGCGCTTTTACGAAGTTGCCGTTGATGGTGCTAGCATTCAGATCATGGCCACGAACGCGGAGAACACCAGCGAGATACCTTTCGTCGAACAGCACGATATCCTACGCAGAGGAGACATCATCGGCGTGACCGGATTCCCCGGCCGTACCAGCCCAAAGAAGGAGGACAACCCTGGTGAGCTGTCCATATTTGCCCAGAGCGTTCAGTTGCTCGCACCATGTCTCCACCAGATTCCCTCCGAGCACTACGGATTCAAGGACCAAGAGGAGCGCTACCGTAACCGCCATCTCGATCTGATCATGAACAAGACCTCCCGGGACACATTATTGAAGCGCTTCCGTGTCGTCAGGTACATCCGCAGATACTTTGAAGACGCCGGGTTCTACGAGGCAGAGACCCCTGTCCTGATGAAGTCTGCCGGTGGTGCCACCGCTCAGCCATTCATGACCTTCCACAATGACTTGAAGACCAACCTTGCTCTCCGCATTGCACTCGAGCTGCCACTGAAGCAGCTGGTGATTGGAGGCATCAACAAGATCTTCGAGCTTGGGCGAGTCTTCCGCAATGAAGGCATTGATCTTACACACAACCCGGAGTTCACCATGTGCGAATACTACGAGGCATATACCGATCTTTCTGATACTATGAACCGCACCGAGGAGCTGGTCGAGGGTCTCGTCAAGGATATCACTGGTGGTCTGCAGACCCAGTACACCACCCAGACTGGTGAGGTCTACGAGGTTAACTGGGCCAAGCCATGGAAGCGAATAGAAATGATGCCCGCGCTTGAGGAGGCTTGCGGAGAGAAGTTCCCACCTGGCGACCAACTCCACACCGATGATACCAACCAGTTCCTGCGTCGCATTCTCAAGAAGGTCAATGTCGAATGTGCTCCGCCACTCACCAACGCTCGCATGATCGACAAGCTTGTCGGCGAGTTTATCGAGGAGAAGTGCATCAACCCAACGATGATCACAGGACACCCACAGATGATGAGTCCACTTGCCAAGTACCACCGCAACACCCCAGGTCTCTGCGAGCGGTTCGAGGCTTTCGTATGCAAGAAGGAGATTGTCAATGCATATACCGAGCTGAACAACCCGTTCGTCCAGCGCGAGCATTTCGAGGAGCAAGCAAGACAGAAGGCACAGGGAGATGATGAGGCACAGCCGCTTGATGAGGACTTCCTGACTGCCATGGAGTACGGTCTTCCTCCAACAGGAGGATGGGGAATGGGTATCGATCGAATTGTCATGTTCTTGACCAACAACTACAGCATCAAGGAGGTGTTGACGTTCCCGATGATGAAAACGGTCGACCAAGAAAAAAAGGAGAAAGAGGGTGAGGTTGTTGCCGGTGTAGAAACCGTCCCAGTCGAGGGCATTGCGCACAAGTAGTGCCGAGGATCAGGCTTCTCCTGAACGACAGAGTTTAGACCTGCGACAACGAGAGATTGTCCAACGATACGATACTCTACACTTTGCAGTATAAGGGGTCTGTTTGTTCTGTTGGGCATAAGAAGCGCTGCCAAAGGGCGTTGGTCTGGCTGAAAAATCGCTCTCCTACAGAGACCGATCGACAATGCAGCTAGAGTCCACTTCACTAGCAAGGCGCCTCGTTATGCTACAGAGATGCCAACAAGATTCAATGCCAGCACTCGAGTCAGATGAGCTCTGTTGTACAGTTTCACTTGATCCAGCCACACAAGCTTGGTACTGCAAGATACGGCTGTGTCACATGTATTGGCTATGCCGCGTGCCGTCTTCTACATCTGTCCCTACCGTCCTTCTGAACCTCCTCCCCTCAACACATCGCCTCTACGTGCACTTCTCCCGTGCGTGCATGCCAATGACTCCTTTCCACGGCTGCATTGATGCACAGGCTACCACCAACCAACTCACTACCGCAGCCGGGACAACTCATGCCGGAGAGATGCAGTGCTTGCGAGCGAAGTGCCCTTGATCTTTGTACAGTGGTAGTGATTCATCTCGCAGGTCATCTTGCAGACCGCAGGTAAGTTATATCGCGGGCATCTCACAGTGAGTAGGTAGGTAAATTACCTCACAGACGGCAGGTGGTTCATCTAGCAGACTGCAGGTGAGTTATTTCACAGACCACAGGCAACTTATCATGTGGGTTGTCTCCTTCATCCGCTGACTTCTTCTCCTTCGCATGTTGATCAACTTGCGCGGTCTCGGCTCAAAGGTTCCAGGTTTGAGCCTAGATCATTTGCACAGCCGCAAGCCCAGCCACGATGTGGCGTCAACGACATCATTTCCTCCACCGACACATGCAAATGCCAGGCACTCGACTCTCACCGTTCATGCGGGACATGCACGGCCGCGCGCATGCGGTCTGTCTTCCTAGACCCTACGTCTCATATATCATCTGTCGCGCGCCTGCATCTGTCTGAACTGAGCTTTGCCCACGAACGAACTTCGGTGATTGGAAAAGGAACAAAACATCTTACCGCCCAACCAACGTCTGGACGAATGAGAGCAGGACAAGCGGCCTTCCCCCAGCCAATCCGCCAGACATCGCGAACGGCGCCGGCTACAAACAGCAGCGTCGCCGCAATCGTCGAACACGTCAACGCAAACGCACCGGTTTGCTCCATCGCTCTGCTGCCGCTCTCGCCTCGGTCGTGACAGCTGCGAGATTACCGCATTGCACCGCTGGTATTCGCTACGACATCGTGTAATTACTGCAAGAGAAGCTCAAAGAGGTGCCCTTGTTCGCCTTGTCCAGGGTTGCGCTATTTTGGACCTTTGTCCAGTGTTGGTTGACCGCTACAAAGAGCGTTCATATCAACCTCCTGGACAACCTCCCCAGCAAAGTCTTGTACATACAGACAGCAAACATACACGGCCGCAGCATTCACCAACGAAACGAATCGCAAACTTGCTGGACAAGTCACACCATTTCAACTCATATCAATCAAACTTACAGCCATGGTAGCCATCGGACAAACGATCACGGTCGTCAACAAGTCGGGAAAGGTCGTGGGCACTTCAAAACACTTGGTTAATGTCTTCAAGGAGGCAAAGAGTGCATATAGCGAACGCAAGGCAGAGATCAAGGCTCAGAGAAAGATTGAATATGACAACAAGGATAAAGAACGCAAAGCACGCAAGCAGCTGGAAGCTCTGACTCTAGGGAACGACGACGACGACCGCGGCTCGAAAGCAAGTTCGAGGAGAGGCAGCGATAGCGGCAAGTCGATCAAAAGGAAGCCCGTGCCTGGCAACGAGCGTCTTCGTGTGAAGCGTGGCGACTCGGACAGCTTCTACGCCAACGAGCGTCCGGAACACCAAGGTTCCAATCGTCCGTCACCGCTCCGCAATGGTTCTTCTGTTTCGCTGGGCGAAGATGAGCCGCGCATCGGTGAGCTCACGCGGCGACACACCGATGGAATGCAATTACGCCGCCAGAAGGATAGTCGTAGGCGTGCTAGTCTTGATGACATCGACATGGACCTGGCTTATGGTGACTACCTTCCTCCGCCTGGGCCTGAAAGCAAACGCGAAGACGAGCTCGAGCTGCAGGAAAAAATGAGTGGTCTTCAACGCCTCCTGGACGAGGGCAATTGCATACAACATTCTGTCACTGCTATGATCGACAATCTGCAGAAGAATCCTGATGCTCTTGCCGCTGTCGCACTAACTCTGGCCGAGATCTCGAATCTGGTGGCGAAGATGGGGCCTGGAGCTCTGATGACTATGAAGAGCTCCTTCCCAGTGATTGTCGCCCTACTCGCGAGTCCACAGTTCGCCATCGCAGCTGGTGTTGGTGTTGGCGTCACGATCATTGCATTCGGTGGCTACAAGATCATCAAGAAGATCAAGGCCCGCGATGAACGTCGTTTGTTGGAGAGTGGTGTCGAGGTACCAGAAGGCGCCGAGACTCCGCCAGAAGAAATGGACGAACTCCGCGAGATTGATCACATTGAGAAATGGCGTCGCGGCATCGCCGACGAGCAGGCCAACTCGCTGGGAACTAGTATCGATGGGATGTTCGTCACTCCACAAGCCACACGCACGTTGATTGAAGAGGGCAAGCTCACCGAGGCTGATTTCAAGCCCGTCTCGTCCAAGGAAGAAAGAAAGCTTCGAAAGAAAAAGACGAAGAGCGAGGTCAGTGCCAAAACCAGTAAGAGCAGAAGTAAGAGCGGCGATATCAAGAGCAAAAAAGAGCCATCTGGTCTTCGTATGCTTTTTAGGGGAAGTTCGTGATTCGATTAAGAGCGACATGTCCAGACAATGTTATTTTGATTGAGCGTTTAAGCATTAGAGTTGCCTTGCGAGGTAATTACGAGCACGATTGATGACAAGCGATGATATCCTTGATATATCTCAAACCTGCACCACCAGTCTGTGCTCATGTTCCTTGATTCCCGTGGGCTTCATTGTGACTCTCCAGGCAGGCAGCTCGATGAGACCTTCTTCTCGCCAGAACACGATCTCGTTAAAAGGTAGGCCAGCATACGAAAGCGAATCCACATCTGTCGGGCAGAATTCTTCCCAAATTCCCTGATCCTGGCCGTCTCTTTCGCGCACTGCCAACAGCCGCCAAATCTCACCATCTTGGGAAGTCTCGTTCTTGAACAGCAGGGTCGGTACGAGTTGAGCATGCCAGGGAACAGTACCATCCGCGAGTCCTGGATCATCGAAATGGGTGAACAACCCTGGGATGACCTGCGTGCCGTTGGATGTGAATTGTGTGAGGTGTAGGCCTTTGGCGGGCGAGCTTGTGATTACAATCGAGGAGTTCAAGGAGGAGTCTGTAGCGGTGTAGTTTCCATTGTGGGTCTTTGCAACCTTTTGCCAGATTACTGCCTCAGCTCCACGAACGAGTTCAACAGATACAATCTCGACGAGTTCGTTTAGTAGGGCTGTGCTTGCTGAGACGAGGATCGTGAAGCCAAGTCCATACTCTTCCAGGACTGCGATTTTTGAGTAGTAGCCCGGAAGGCCGCCGGCCTTGGTAACGAACTGCGAGAATGTTCAGAGATCGATGCAATGATTCTTAGTTGAAATCGACTCACGGTCACTGGTCTGCGGCTGTCTTTCAAGATCTTGTCCGTTCGAAAGATCTCGAACGGCGTCCCATAGAACTATGGGTCACTTCGTCAGCCACGTCTCGAGATCTTATGAGCAGTGTACTTACAGTCTTCATTCCAGTGCTCCAGCTCGCAGGAAGAAGCCAATTTACACCAGTCGTGAGGGTATTGAAGTGCGTCAATATGTATCTGACGAATTTGCTCAGATCCGCCGCAGTGGAATACAGACCACCCGTCGGGTTTTGGACTCCTTCTTGGACATCCTGTAATGTGTCAATGGGTTATTCGATTTGGAAGACCTCTTTACACACCCAATAGTTGCCTCGATCTCCTCTTACGATTGGCAATACAGCAAATTTGTCCGATGGAGTCTTAAAGCTCGACGAGTTCATGCCCAGTGGTTTCAAAATGGTCTCAACGATATATTGTTCATATGACACGCCCGCAACTTTCGCGATTACAAGACCAAGAATCTCGTAGTTGACATTGCTGTATGCTGCGCCTGAGATCAGAACGCATTTCATGTGGTAACCATACAATCAGCAGCTTACTGGACTTCTGATTGGGAGCGAAAAGCGGTTTAGATGTCTTGAGCCGTTCAAGGAGATCAGATCCACTGCATGGTTTGTAGTGATTCTGTGAGATGTGTTAGGCTAGAAGACGTGTAAAGTGTAGCGAATTCGACAAACGTATTCATCACATGAAGGTAGTTCGACATCAAAGATCGGTGGTAAGCCTTGAGACACTGGGTCTGGCAACAGATTGATGAGATCACCCTGGGCGAACTCGCGTGGGAGTCCGGACAGTTGGCTGGCCATGATCCTTAACGAGGTGTCCTTCCATGGCAATTCGTAGTCGGAGCAGTTCAGCTCTGGAATATATTTGATGACAGCGTCGTCGAGAGAGAGCTTCTTGTCCGAAGCCAGCTGTAGCAACGCTAGAGTCGTAAATGTCTTCGTGATTGAGGCAACGCGGAACTGAGAACGTGTCGAAACGTGTTTATCGCCTGGTCGAGTCTCATTGAGAACGCTGGCTGTGTGGGAGGCACTCCAGAGGCTCTCTGTCCCAGAGGTGATCTCAACTGAGAATGATGATGTATCGTATTTGTTCTTCTGGGTTACAGCTGCCAGCTTCGCCTCGATACGCTCGAATGCGGATTGCAGGTCAGAAGCCCCATCTTCCCATTGGGGAGGTGGAAAGGCTGGAGTGGGCTCGTAGCAGTTGGAGACAACAAGAGATGGGAAAATTGAAAAGAGCAACACTATGGTGGGAAGCAACATCTTCCCGTGAGTTATGTACATGTTTGTGCTATCTTAAGGAGCTCGCCATTGACGCTGGGGCGATCGAGGTTGAGGCAAGTGGGGGCAAGTGCAGATCATCTTGTGGATGTACAGGGTTAGGTAGGGTTAGGTAGGGTTGGGGTAGCATGAACAACGAAGTTGACGCGAAGGAGATTTCAGCTTTGACATTCCGAATACGACTACATCACTACAGTCAGCTTCACCTCAGCGGATTCGGTGGTAACTTATACGCATTTGATTAGATGGGATGAAGGCAATGAACCGCGCAGCGGGTGTTCAGATAACGCAGTAGAAGAGTTCATATCGGAATATGCACAGTAAAATCGTGGCATAGAAGTTCACAGCCACAAGCCCGTTCCAACTCTTCATCACAAAAGACAGCCATTGACCACATTGTACCCATATTTAAGGTGCATTGCAAAGAACTCCAAGTCCAGCCTACCAAAGCCGTTAGCATAACCTCGACCACGTCTTGAAGGTCTTCGACGTACCACGGGGACAGTGCAGCAGAGTGCATCCGTTCCAGTCTCGGCACAGATGGCCTTGAACTCAGTAACGTTCGATGGGGACGTCGAAGCTACCATATTGTCAGCAGTGTCCTCCTTCGATTCGACTCCAAAATCGAGGGGTATAGGTACGGGAAGCGCAGGTCAAAGCGGCCACACCAAGGACGTCTGCGTCACAGCATTGAGGCGTATCCAAACTGGGGCATACAGCAGAAGGGCTCTGGCGCTTCTCGACTGGACCAGCGGCGGCCAGAGCAGCGAATGCGAGGGCGAGAAACTGCATTGTTGTTGATGTGATTTGTGGATGATGTTGTTGGATTGATGATTGGAAGATGTGATTGATGTTGATGATGAGAAGCAGGATCAAGCGGCGACAGAGATGTCTTTATACGTCTTCTCGCTGGTCCTTCTTCTCCTCCTCGTTGGTCTGGAACGGCTCTTCCTTTCCTTATCTTCCATCGCGTAATACCGCAGCAGCAGCGTGCTCGTACAGATCGAAACGAAGTTCATCCATCGATATAGAGCCCGTTGAGTTCGAACACGATTCGGATCCAGCAGACAAAGACATCCCGTAAAGCGGTGATCAGCGCAGTTCGTGCCGCAGTGACGATGTTGAACAGCAACAACAGTGGTATCGATTGCAGCGGGAAGCCTCCCGAACACTGGGTAGGTCAATGGCGTCTGGGTTCGACTTGCCGTACCTGCGTATGTACCTACGAGGAGCAGAACGTTCACAAGGCGGTAGCGTGACATCCGTTTGTTCTTACGTTTGTCCTGCATCGGGACAAAACATAGCATCCGGCAGCCATGCAGAGAGTCGAGACCGGCGTATGCAGGATGATCTTGGCATCTTGCAGGATGTCCTTGAGACAACACGAGATACGAAGATCGATTTGGCAGTCGAGAAACATCCAACTGTTTGGTTCGAACAATGGGACACTATCTTTTCCACGTATAGTTCAAAAGAAACTTGAATTGGACTCGATAGTCGCCTAATGGAGAGTGCGGTCCGAGTTGAACCAACAGAGATGTAGTTGAAGCATCCGAGTGAACCGCAAGATCTGCAATGAAGATGTGGTATGGCATTTTTTGCTCTTGGTACCGGACGATGGGCCGCGCCGCAGTCCGACTCGCCTTGCATATGAGTTCAATTCGTCTCTTCGTATACCTCCGCAAACCCACCTGCTTGTTCGTACGCCCGTACAAGTGCTGTCATTGAGAACTCGGCGCGGCAGATCAAGCCAAAACTAGCCTATTCCTTCGAGAGCTGTAATACTTCGGTAGCTGTTATCAACATCCTCTGTCGCGGTGAGAGACCAATGAGCGGGTAGAACTTCAGGTGGGACATACAAATTCGATGAATCCTCGTCGTGTGGCCGCGTGAATCATCTCGTAAAGCCTTCAGAAGTGCCTCGCTTTGCATTAATCCCAATACTTGACAACACCATTGAGATCCCCAGTGACGACCTTGGAGCTCTCTCTAGGATGCCACGCCACGCTGATGATTGCCGCATCGCTAGCTTTGATCTTGTGCCACATCTTGCAGCTCTTCCAATCCCAGAAGCACACAAAACCTCCGCTGTCGCCACTGCAGACGATTCCTCCATCTGGACTAACATCCACATCAATCGCATAACCAGCGTTGTTGTGACCGCGGAACTCCTTCTTCCTGTTCTGTCGAATCTTCTCGCCGGTGTTATAGACCTTTATCGTATTGTCCGAGCTCTGCATGATGACAGAAGATTTGCTAGGATGCGAGGCGGATTTGACCATTGGGAACATGTATGGTTCTGCTATGAACTTGATCGGGACAGGAATGTTGTACTCCCATGCGCGCAGGGACTTGTCGTCGGAGGTTGTGATGAAGCGGCGGTTCTGGTCCGTGAACGTGATGGTGTTGACAGGTCCAAGATGGTGGTCGTATTCTTGAACAGGATTCTTCTTGTCACCATCCGGAGGTAACCTGGTATCGAATTGCACGATCTTGTTGTTGTGCATGCCTGCGAGAAACTCCTTCCCGCTGTGATCATCTGGTTGCCAGCGCACGACGTGCGGAGTTGAGCCAGTGCTGAAGCGGCCTGTACAGGCGCCCGTCTCTGTATCCCAGACTTTCATCTGGCGGTCATATGAAGCAGTGATGAACTTTGTACCATCGGGGGAGAAGTCTACATCCACAACGGACTTGGTATGACCAGAGTATGAGCGCAGCAGCTCGCGGCCATGGAAAGCGTCCCACAGTTTGACCTTTCCATCCGCGGCAGCACTGAGAAGAAGATGTCCAGACTCTGGGAAGAACTTAAGTGCGGTCAAAGCTTTCTCATGTGCTGGCTTGTTAGCAGCGGATTTGTACGTGTGAATGAGCTTCTTCGGATGATAGCATTTGAGGTCCAGGTTTTCAAAGTCGGCTGTAAGGTCCACATCCAAATCCTGCGGAACATGCATATATGTGCGGCCCTGGTAGTCGTATTGCTCGGTGCCCTCGAAGGTCGACGTCTCTTTGTCGGCGGAGGCAGCATCGTAGTTAGTACCGGCGAGGCTGCCCTTGGCTGGTACAGGAACTAAAGCGTCCTCCTCGTAGACTACAACCTCCTCACCGCTTTCGTCGCCAGATACCTCCACCTCCATCTCCTCGCCGCTATCGCTGTCAATCCGCCGCTCTTCATACTTGGCCCACGGACCCTTGTATGCGCCTGCACCGTAGACTGTTCCACTGTCGCCCTTCATTTCCCGCTTGCGCTTCTTCCCCGCCGACTGCTGGCTCTGCACATCGCGATGCAGACTGCGGAAGCTCTGTTCTGATATGGCAATCTCCTCGGCGTATCCTGTAGGCACCTTTCCTTTGGTAGACGTCCGGAACTGCTTGTCGGAGACCAAGTCGGCGGCTCGAGTCGGCGGCGCATTAGCACCGTTGCGCGCAGGAATCAGCGACATGGTGGACGTTAAACTGAAGTGCCGTCTGCGCTTGTCTGGGCAGATGTGGATGTTGGAGAAATGTGGATAAGACAGAGTGAATTCACATCCTCCATTCCCATTCACTAGCTAGGTAGGATGACTAAAAAAAATAAGTTATAGAAGTCGTCGCCGCCATCACTTACAGACCATCACCACTGCGAACATGCGGGTAGTGTCTCTTGCGCGGTCGTCGCTGCGCCATGTCGCCCTGCGGAATGGCAATGCAGGTGTCTGCATGCGTGGGTTTGCCTCAACAGCCCTTTCATCCCCCGAACGCCACGCGATCCGAGCCCAGAACCACGAGAGATTAGGACGGCACCTACAGCAATGGCAGTCACGACGGTGGCAGTCAGGCGCGGCAGCTGCAGTTCTGGAGACGGCCATGCACGATCCCACCTCGCTCTCCCAGGATGCCATTGTCGAGAATCTCGATCCTGTTGAAGCTGCTCGTCTCGACAAAGTTCGCAACATTGGAATCGCCGCACATATCGACTCTGGAAAGACTACAGTCACTGAGCGAGTGCTCTTCTACACTGGACGGATAAAGGACATTCACGAAGTTCGTGGCCGAGATGCAGTTGGTGCAAAGATGGACAGCATGGACTTGGAGAGAGAGAAAGGCATTACCATTCAGTCTGCCGCAACATTCTGTGACTGGATAAAGAAGACCCCTGATCCAGTCACAGGAGAGCTGAAAGATGAGAAATACCACGTCAACTTGATCGACACACCCGGCCACATTGACTTCACAATTGAGGTGGAGCGAGCATTGCGTGTGCTAGACGGCGCTGTAATGATTCTTTGTGCTGTTTCTGGTGTGCAATCGCAGACTGTGACTGTTGATCGCCAGATGAAGCGCTACAACGTCCCCAGGATCTCGTTTGTGAATAAGATGGATCGAGCTGGTGCGAACCCATGGAAGGCTGTGGACGGTATCAATCAGAAACTTAGAATCCCTGCTGCTGCGGTCCAGGTTCCAATTGGTGTGGAAGACGACTTTAAAGGTGTTGTAGACCTCATCCAGATGAAGGCGATCTACTCCGAGGGCCACAAAGGAGAGACCGTCAGGGTAGACGATGTGCCCGCGGATGTGCTCGAGCTTGCCCAGGCAAAACGAAACCTGTTGATCGAGACACTTGCTGATGTGGATGATGAGATCGCTGAAGCATTTCTCGAAGAAAAGACTCCTTCTCCAGACCAAATCAAGGCTGCCATTCGACGAGCAACCATCAGCTTGAAGTTCTCTCCTGTACTTATGGGCTCTGCGTTGGCCGACAAGAGCGTCCAGCCTATGCTCGATGCTGTCGTCGACTATCTTCCTAACCCATCCGAAGTAGAGAACTTGGCCCTCGATCGAAGACGGGACGAAGCACAGGTGAAGCTTGTATCTTACAACAGCTTGCCCTTCGTCGGACTTGCCTTCAAGTTGGAAGAGTCGAATTTCGGTCAACTCACCTACATCCGTGTTTACCAAGGCTCTCTCCGTAAAGGACAGTTCGTCACGAGCGCTCGCACAGGCCAAAAGGTCAAAATTCCTCGCATTGTGCGCATGCACTCCAACGAGATGGAAGATGTTACTGAGATCGGTGCCGGTGAGATTTGCGCTGTATTTGGCGTCGATTGCGCTTCAGGAGATACCTTCACCGACGGCGGACTAGGCTACAGCATGACCAGTATGTACGTTCCAGACCCCGTCATCTCTCTCTCGATCAAGCCCAAGCACACCAAGGATACACCCAATTTCAGCAAAGCGATCTCGCGTTTCCAGCGTGAAGACCCGACCTTCCGCGTCCATGTCGACACAGAGTCCGGCGAGTCCATTATTTCCGGCATGGGAGAACTGCATCTGGACATTTACGTCGAGCGCATGAAGCGTGAATACAAAGTCGAGGTTGTAACGGGTCAGCCTCAAGTCGCGTACCGTGAGACGATCAACCAGCACGTCAAGTTCGACCACTTGCTCAAAAAGCAGACTGGAGGTTCGGGAGATTACGCTCGTGTTGTTGGTTTCCTTGAGCCTACTGGAAACTTAGGCAACAATGAATTCGAACAGCAAATTGTTGGTGGTACGATCGCTGAGAAGTATCTTTTGGCATGTGACAAGGGCTTCCAAGCATCCTGTGTGCAAGGTCCACTTCTCGGCCACAGAGTTCTGGGAACGAGCATGGTCATCAACGATGGTGCGACGCATATGACTGATTCCAGTGAACTTGCGTTCAAAAATGCCACGCAGCAGGCTTTCCGAAAGGCATTCTTGGCAGCTCAGCCGCAGGTTTTGGAGCCTTTGATGAAGACTGTTATTACTGCTCCCAATGAATTCCAAGGAAACATCGTTGGTCTTTTGAACAAGAGAAATGCTACAATTAATGATACGGAGATTGGACCCGAGGAGTTCACGGTGACTGCGGATTGCTCGCTCAATGCCATGTTTGGATTCTCTTCGCAGTTGAGAGCTGCTAGTCAGGGTAAGGGCGAGTTCAGTATGGAGTTTAGCCATTACTCGCCCGCGCCGATGCAGTTGCAGAAGGAACTCATCGCTAAGCATGAGAAAGAAAGGGCTGAGAAGAATAAGAAGTAAGAGGACGAAGTCATAGCAAGAGCCGAACAAACAGTTGTGGTCGAATAGATGTGGTCGGGCCTAATCAGGTGGTAGATCACGTTACAACCCAAGGCTGCGGCGAGTACAATAGAGCGGGAACGGGTTATGCGCTGGGAAAGATGTACAGACCAAAGCAGCTATGACTGCTGTTGCATTGGCATTGATGGCGTTTGTTGAACAGGTGTATGTATACCACATCTCGTCGTAGGAGACGAGCCTTTCTCCGCTTTTGAAAGCACACAGACCGGTTTTCTCTCGATAATCGTTTCAGACAAGTTGTAACGAATGACCAACAGGAGTAGTACGTATTCTGTAGTAGTCTCAGGACATGAGGATGAGGATACCGTATGAGACAAGTGTTTAGAGTTTGCCAAGCCAATTGTACAAGCCTACGTTGTGGCCTAGTAGTTCACGAGGCTAGAGTCTTAATCGCACTTCAACCTCTGTCATTGAACCAATCCTCTTCCCTTCTTTCTTCAACTCTCCTTCAGGAACATTCAGACCAGCCCGTGGTCAATGGCTCTCACGTAAAAAATGCCCTGAATATCTCTTTTGACCATTCGTCGTAAGCTTTGGTCTCTCGAATGGTAGGCTGTAGAGTGTACTTAAGTGAGAATAGCTACCCGACACTATTGGTATTCATGATGTGCCACAGCTTTGTTACTTCATGTAGACGTGAGATACTATGCTTGCCCTGGCTTCGTGCAAAGATGTGTGGATGTCTGAGGCCTTCACTTTCAACTGCCGATAGCCCCACTCTGTTAACTTTAGTGGACCGGTCGCTTCCGTTCGACACGCGATGCATTTGTATCACGCCAGCATGAGTCGATAGCAACTGCCGGAGTTATGAAAGTGCACATTGCATGCTGCTTATAGCGAGACGACACCTCATCGGCTATCAACTTGACACACTCTCTTGCTCCCATCATAATTGAACTGTTTAGCATGGCAGACGAAACCTCAGGAAGTGAGAGCTCTGCGTCTGGCGCATTGTTGAAGCTCATCACAGAGTATTGGTTTCTCATTCTCCCTGCAGTACTCGTGTGCCGATTCCTGTTCTACAAATATACGTCTTCCCTAAGAGCATACCCGGGACCGTTTCTTGCTTCCGGTAGCCGTGCGTGGAAAGTCTGGAGCACCTGGTCTGGACACACCGAGACAGACCATATTCATATCCACGAGAAATATGGTACGCTGGATGTGTACTTGCATCGAAGCGTCTTACTGATGATACAGGTCCTGTTGTGCGGATTGCACCAAACGAGCTCTCATTCGCATCTCCACATGCAGCACGCGAGATCCTCAAAGCCGGCAAAGGCTTTGCGAAGACGGACTTTTACAGTGTCTTTCCGCCGGCAGAGAACCCAGATATCTTCACGGAGACCCGCGAGGATGTGCATTCTCTTAAGAAGCGTTTCGCTTCCAACGCATACAGCATGGCAACGATGCGTACCATGTCTCATTGCATCGAAGACACGGAACGCCTTCTTTCGAGAAAGCTAAATGCCATGTGTGAGAGCCAAGACGAGAGCTGTGACCTAGGCAAATACCTGCATCTCTTTGCATTCGATGTGCTAGGTGAGATTGCGTTTTCCAGAAAGTTTGGATTCCTCGAAGCCGGTTATGATCTGGAAAAGGCTATCAAGACGATTGACGATATGCAATGGTATGATGGAATTATTGGCCAGATTCCAGAATGGGATTGTGTCTTTCGCCGCAATCCTCTGTGGAAGTACATTCCGGCTCTGAGTACTGAAAAGCTCCTAATAACTCGCATGGCGGTTGAAGAAATTGAACGTAGGAAACGACTTGGAAGCACAGAGCTCGGCCGGAATGACCTTCTGTCGCAGCTCTTCGCTGCAAACGAAAAGGCGCCTGACTCATTCAGCCAAGGGGATGTCTTTGCTGTTGCACATGGTGCGATGTGAGTAGTATGAAAGAGAGTAAATCTTGTGGTCGAGTATGACTGACTTGAAAAGCTTTGCGGGCTCGGACTCGACGGCGTCAACAATGCAGAGCTTCTGCTACCACGTTCTTCGAGACTCTAGGATTCATACCAATTTGGAGAATGAGCTTGACGAGGCGAACGTTAATGGCAATCTTTCGAAAATGCCGCAATGGAGCGAGGTACAAAATCTCCCATACTTCCAAGCTTGTTTGAAGGAAGCGATGCGTGTTCGCCCAGCTGTTGGTCTCAATATCACCAGAGAAGTCCCTTCAGGAGGCGCAGAAATCGAGGGCCACCCTCTGCCTGGCGGCACTAGGGTAGCGCTTAATGGGTGGGTTCTTCATCGCAATAGAGAGATCTTCGGCGACGATGCGACATCCTATCGTCCTGAAAGATGGTTAGAAGGTGATGCAAAGATGATGGAGAGATTTTTGTTTCAGGCGAGTGAAGCTCAAGCAAGTTTGCCGATCCAGCTAATCAAATTCATGTGTCCAGTTCGGCGGTGGCAGCCACCTTTGCATAGGCAAGAATCTGGCCTTGTTGGAGATGAACAAGACCTTGCCACTGCTTTTCCGCGACTATGACTTCGAGCTTCTGCGACCACACGAGGAACTTCAATACCACTCAACGTTTTTCGTCGTCCAGGAAGGGCTCGAGGTCAGGATTTCCAGGCGAGTTCAGACCGACTAGTAGCGACTTTGCGCACGCCGATTCGCCTCTCGAGTCCTGGCGTCAAACATGTTCGAAGGATCCATGCATGGACAAAGTTGAAAGGAGCTCAGTCTCTCAGAGAGGGCCCAGCCGGTTATCGGTTTGCACGCGAGGCAGCTGGCGATTTTCTAGCCGTCAACACGTGCCGGTTGAAGGGAAGATTGCTCCGCGGATACTACTAATGCACAACAAGTACAAAACGTGTCTGTTCAGATTGTAAAGTTGAGACTTGGAAGGGCAGTAGTGAAGAAACAGGTAGCGCTCCGAAGCGACGGCCGAACTGTTGATGGGGTTAGAATTCGGCTAGAAGTCTTCTTTCGCCTAAACACGCAGCAGGGGCCTGTGATTGGCGTTGCTTCACGCTAGAATCCTTGGTAGAGCTTGCCGCGTGGAAGATTCCTCCAACAACACGTACCAGTCTCGGCCGACTCACTCGGCCAGCGAACCACATGTTCCATATCGTTGAACTACCGCACCGCTCCCCCATAAGAGGATCTGGATGTGTGGAGGCATGGCGTCCAAAGGCGGAGAAAATGAGGAGGTGGCCCAGTCGAGACTCGACGGCGCTTCCGTAGACGATGTCTGCTGCGTGAGTGTCCTTTGGAATTCATCTATTTATATGGCCGGTAGCCAATATTCTCGCCTGGATGATTCTCGCCCTGCTCCACACAGTCCTCATCAGCTTCGTTCCGTCCTGAAGCGCTCCCCGTAACCTACCTAACAAGAGAACTTGCATAATCTGAGCACGTTCCTCCTTGCTCCATAGGAGCTGCCTCGACGTTTCATCCTGTTCCATCCCTCTCTCCAGTGGTTCTGGTTCCCTTTCTGTGCTGCTCTACAAAATGGTGAACTCACAGGATTTGAGCCGTGACCAGCAGGACTTTGCTTCAGTGCCCAAAAACCAGCCGAATTACATTAGCAATCCTGCCGCCAGCGACACCAACAGTGAAGACCTTGCCATTGGACCACGAGCGACATATATCAACAGTGGCGCAGCGGCGGGCTTGAGCCAAGAACACCGCGACTATCTCATCAAACGACATGGCACCCTCGAACTTGATCCAATTCCAACAGATGATCCAGCGGATCCCTACAATTGGCCGGAATGGAAAAAGATGGCTAACCTCGTGGTCGTGGGCTTCAATGCCATGATGACGACGTTCACGGCAGCTTCAATCATCCCTGCATATGAGAATATCTCCGTCGAATTCAATTGCACTGTCACCCAGGCCAGCTATCTCACATCGATCCAGATCTTGATCTTGGGTTGGGCTCCGCTGTTCTGGAAGCCACTGTCTCAGCGCTATGGTCGGCGACCAATCTGGCTGATCAGTATGATTGGATCTATGCTCTTTAACATCGGCTGCGCGTTGTCTTACACCTACAGCACAATGGCAATATGTCGTGCTTTCGGGGCTTTTTTTATTTGCCCTGCGATGGCATATGGTAGTGCTGTGGTGACGGAGACGTACTTCAAGAGGCAGAGAGCACAATACATGGGCGTGTGGACTCTGCTAGTCACCTTGGGTGTGCATCTTCCAGTTCAACAGAAAATGAGAGTTGCTGACGTATATCTCCAGGGCCACCATCAGGACCGTTCTTCATGGGCTTCGTTGCTTACAATACCGGGAATTACCGGTGGATTTACTGGGTTCTTGCCATCATCAATGGCGTCCAGTTCTTTGCATTCGTCTTCTTCGGGCCAGAGACACGGTACATCCGTCGTGGAGTCGCACACAGAGGCTCTGCGTTTGCCCAAGAGTACGTTCCGAGTCTGTTAGAACATCAGATCAAGTCGCTGACATTTCGAACCTCTTCAGATACCTCCAGTTCCGTCGAATTGATCCAGCTCCTATCAAGCCATACGAGTTCATCCAACCTCTGTCCCTCGCCCGCTATGCCTCAATTGTCATCCCGACCGTCGCATATTCAATAACATTCGGCTTCTGCTCTGTGCTCCTCACCGTCGAGATTCCACAACTCTTCGTCCCCAAATTCGCCTTCAACTCCCAGCAGATTGGACTCCAATTTCTAGGAATCATTATCGGCTCCATCATTGGCGAGCAAGTAGGCGGACGCCTCAGTGATTTCTGGATGAGACGTGTCGGAGGAAGGAAGAATACAGCTGTTTCGCCCGAGTTCCGTCTATGGCTGGTCTATGGAGGATTCCTGTTGGCCATGGTCGGTCTGATCGTGTTTGGCGTCCGCTTTGAGCAGGCTAAACTGGATCATTGGAATGTCACCCCCATAATCGGCATTGCGATTGCAGCAGTCGGCAATCAGATCGTTACGACTGTGTTGGTAACTTATGCGATCGATTGCCATGTCGAACATAGCGGCAGTGTGGGCAGCTTTGTGAATATTGTTCGACAGACTTGGTATGTTGTAGCGCTCTTTGAGTCTGAGAGAACATGCACTGACTTCTTCGCAGGGGCTTCATTGGTCCCTTCTTCTTCCCAGATATGTTGGCCACTCTTGGTGCATCTGGCAGCGTTGGCTTGGCTGCTGGCTTGATATTCATTGTTGGATGGGTTCCTATTATGGTTCTGCAATTGCGTGGTCAGAAGTGGAGGGATGCTCGCATCTCGGAGCCGCCTGTTCTTACGGCTGAGAAGCTGGAGGTGGTCGAGAAGGAGGCCACTGGCGTTCCTACTGACATCGTTCCTGGTGATGTGTAATGAAACTCAATGATGACCAAATGGAAGATATGACCTGCTTTTTGTCACTCATCAAAGAGAACATTTTCAAATGGAAACCAACATGCGAGGTAGGGAGCGAGAAGCTGCGATAAGAGTTGAGGATTGGAGTCCAAGAGGAAGACTATTCGGTATGTGCTTGTGTGACCAAGTCACGCAGCTTGGTCGGACCATTGGATGATCGATGGCGAGATACATGATCCGGCTTGAGAATTCGGCACCGTGAACAGCTCTGCTCTGTGCATCGAGCCGTTCACCTCGCACCTTATACTGCCTCTCGCTCTGGATTGACGCATTTTGATGAGAGGAGTGGACTTGAGGCAGAAAGCACAGATTCTTTCGCGCAGGGCTGATGGCATTCCGTGGGTTGGTACCGTTTCAATCGCACTCTACTAGAAGGCGGTGCATCCCACCAAAAGATAAATCTCCATAGGCATGCAATGACTTGATTTTCAGGGAAACAGAGGTATTCCATGTTCAAACGCAAATGCTCATTGTTTCCGCCTGGGTATCTCTCTATGTTCTCAACTCCAAACGCTGATGCTTCGGTCTTCGCAGAGTACATCATCACGACCCAGCCAGCCGAGAGGGTCAGATCTTTGCAGATCGCCGATACTCTCTCAACCATATATTCTCCACGACAGCTTTAACTCAACCCTCATTCTTATCCCACCGATGAGCCTCGTCTCCATCCCGCCAAGACTTCTCCTCATAACCAACTTGAGCCTTGACACTCCTCATCAACTCATCATCACCCATGTTCTTCCCTGTATCATCGCTCAGCTTGATCGCGTTGTTGCCATTTGCCTCGCTTAGCTTGATAACAATGTTCAACGGCACGCTCTTTTTACCCGTGCTCAAATGCACAAAGTCGTTGGTGAAGAAAGTTCCTACTCCAAAGGCAGGGGTCAGACCTGCAGCTTCGGTAGCTTCCTTGTACTTGATACATCGATCAATGTTCAAGCTGTCAGAGAATATGACGGTCTTCGGGTCCTTGATACCCTGCGCATCGTAGAATGCGCGAACCATTTTCACGTAATCGATCGGGTCTCCGGAGTCCTGACGTACGCCCGTAAAGATTTCCGCGTACGTTGGGTCTCGTCCGTCCACGACATCCTGTGTCGTACCGCTTTTGGGAGCAGGCCTGGCGAAAGCCTCTAGGAACGACGGAGTACCAAATGTGTCCGTCAACGCAATCCCCAATACACCGCGACCAAACGTGCCGATCCAATACTGCAAAGCCGTCTCGTTGGCCTTGGCGTAGTCTTGCGTGATGGCAGCGATTCCCATAAACCACTCGTGCGCAACAGTGCCCGTAGGTTTCACACCAAACTTCATTGCAAGATGCACATTTGAAGTCCCCGTAAGCTTGCCCTTCCATCCCTTGCCATTTGTCTCTGCTTCCTTTTGCGCCTGCAGCAAGCCTTCAATAACCATCTCGTGCGTCCTGTAGTCCCGCCGCCGCCGGCTGCCAAACTCACTGAACACGCAACCGCCCTCGAGGAGTCTCTCGCCCTTCTCTTTGGACTGGGCGACTTGGCCATCGTGGTTCCAGTCACGGTCGACAAACTTGAAGTATGCTTCTGAAGTGAGGGCAAGGAGCGGGATTTCATAGAGGATAGTCTCCACCCAGATGCCGCTCACTGACAGCACGACATCCCCTTCAGCATTAGGATCGTTCGAACCGTTGCTGAGAGGCGTGAAAGTGGCCTTGACCTGTTCGGCGGGATGTAGGCGGAGCGTTCGTAGGAAATCGAGGTAGGTCGGAGTGAGGTATGGACAAGTCTTGCGTAGCCACTCGATCTCAGCAGCAGTGACTTCCACATTCTCCAACTTGTTGATCTGTGTCTCGAGCCAGTTGAAAGCTTCTCTCGTGAAGCGCATGTGCGGCGTGCGATTGGTGAATTTGTAGCGAACGTGAGCATCGGGGAAGTATTTGAGAACCGCGCATTGCATCGTCAGCTTGTAAAGATCCGTATCCAGGAGCGAGAATACGCCCTCGGGCGTGTCGGAAGAGGCCATGATGGTGGGATGATGTTCGGTGCTGGGCTGTTGACTATTGCAGCTTGGAGATGATAGCCGACGCGACAGACGTGGAGCTTCTCGTGCCCTCTAGATCTAGAAGGATGTTTGTTCTAGGGTGGATTGCTGAAGAAAGAGCTGTTGTGGAGGAGCATTTCTCTTTCAAGTGAGAAGGGTAATAAGTATTTGAAGAGGGAAGTCTTTTTTGAGGACGACTTTTGGGAAGGTGCCCAAAGTGCCCTGGCTACGGTGGTACAATAGGACATTAGGTGCAACAACGTTTTTTTGAGTATAGTTCTATCTGCTACTGCATGCTCTAGGCTAAATACAGGCGTACGGGGGCTTGCATTTGTTAAGACGCGCATAAAACGTGCATAATGCATAACTTAGATAGCTCATAAACTACCTAGAGAATTTTTGTATAGCAATGCTAGATATGTTAAAGCTATTTAAGTATGCTTCTAAGTAGATTGTGTCGTGTAAAATGCTATAATAATTCGAAGAAGAATGCGACGACAAATTACGACGAGAGTTAAAGTGTCGGACCCTAAAATTTACCCTACGTCCTAAACGGGAAGTTTAAAATCTTAGGGTCCGACACTTTAATTTACGCCTAATATTTAAAGGGCTATATTAAAGTGTTAGATCCTAGAATTTACTCTACATCCTAAATAGGAAACTTAGAATTTAGACCTCGACACCTTACTTTTACGTACCTTACTATACCTCTACCTATAGATTTTATTTTAATAAATATATAACGAACCTTTAGCTTAGATTAATATCATTTAATTGCCGAAAAATTGAGAGATTTGCGACGTTTCTAGCCCGAGGAATACAGAGTATACGTTGAGTAGATGTGTCGTGCAAAGCTTAAACGTTGTTGCACCTAATGTCCTATTGTACCACCGTACCTGGCCTCATCATCGCCGCGTGGTTGTGATGGTGGGGTTCGTCTGTTCGGTTCGTCTATCCGAACCCTTAGAATACGCCAAGCTCAAAGCTTATCTAGCACAGCTTTAGCAGCGCGGGAGCCAAGCGCGACTGCCGAATCAGGAAGACCGGCGTAGGAGCTCGATAATCTTCAAGATTGTTGCTTTCCATGTGAAGCGGTTGTGCACACTTCACTTTTTACTACTCTACCATTCACTGTATATTCACAAGACAGCAGCTGACTGGACGAGTTACTCTGAGCACGGCACTCTGAAACACGGGCACTGTCCTTCACTTTACCTTCGTATACCTCTCAAGCTTCCGGACTCGAAGGCTACCTCTCACATCAACATCAACTTACCACGAATCAACCAACCCACACAACATGCTTCGTTGGTACGTCCACTATCCTTTCACTCACGTGTCCGCATCATTAAACTAATCAACGGCGACACACAGGTACCAAGCCAAGCTGGCCTCGCGCCCTCTCCTCACACAATCCGTCACCACCGCCGTCCTCTTCGCAACCGGCGACACCCTCGCCCAGCAGGCGGTCGAGGGCAATGGCATCAAGGGCCATGACCTCTCCCGCACGGCCCGCATGGCCTTCTACGGCGGCTGCATCTTCGGTCCCGCTGCCACCAAATGGTTCGGCTTCCTGCAAAAGCGCGTCGTGATCAAGGACTCCCCAAACCTCACCATCGTCGCTCGTGTCGCCGCCGACCAGTGCCTCTTCGCAACCGGCAACTTGTTCTTCTTCCTCTCGACCATGGCCATCATGGAGGGTAGCTCTCCCAAGGACAAGCTTGCACAGACGTACACCACTGCACTGCAGAAGAACTGGATGGTCTGGCCCGCTGTCCAATTCACGAACTTCAAGTTCGTGCCACTCCAGCATCGCGTGCTGGTGGTCAACGTCGTCTCTCTGGGTAAGTCGGCTCCACCCATTTCAAGACAAACCTCATTCGATGGCTAACAATACTAGGCTGGAACTGCTACCTCAGCTTCCTGAACTCCCAGCCCGGCGGCGACCACGTCGCCAACCCCGAGTTGCCCCCGGATGTTTGAGCTTCTCAACGTCTCCGCGCATTCTCCGCGCGTTGATCACAACATCACACGACATCACGGCACCAGCCACAGCTGAAGAGCCGGCATGGCAATGGTAAGCACCTCCATGTACATAATCCTGTTTCTTCGCGAGAAAGCAGGCAGGCAGGCGTTCTCGGAAGGCATGACATGGCATAGCACGGCGTTTGCATTACCAATTACCCACAGCGGAAAGGGTCTCCACTGGGTATTAGGCCGACCGTTTGCACATGATTCTGAGCAATCAGCAAGGAACGTTGTATAGAATGCCAATACCATTCACAATCAAGGAAAGCTGAACGTTGAGCGTGCATCTTCTCTTTTGGCTGGGTCATTTTCAGGACCCTTTTTGGGTAGGCTCCTGAATGATTCGGTTTACGGGTAGGTCTATGATGAATCTCCCCTCCAAAAAATCAAGTGAATCCAGCATCACTCAGTTCGATAGTTCCGCGTCTCGGGAGAATCGGGAATCATGCTCTTCCTGCTCTGCATTAAAGCACTGCAACTTTTCAGATTGTCGTACTAATACAACCACCCTCACAAGACTTTGGTCGTTGCCTCCCCATCAGCAAAAGCTCGCTGGGTGCAGATTTGGAACACCATCGTTGTTTGACAACGTTTTCTCTAGGTATTATCTGGTGCTGTGTCATTGCAAGAGACTCATTCGGCTCGATAACATCGCATAGCTCCAAGCTCAGAGGCCACTGCGAGACTGAGAGCTAGGAAACTAGAGATCATCCGAAGTACGGGTCCAAGGTCCAAGATCATCGTGAGTGGCTGCGGTATATGCAGTGCTCCAGCATAATCGGACATCATTCAGACATTCTCCTTCGCCTTAGCTCTCTCATCTTCATCAACCGTCCGCGTGCGTAGCTGAAGGGCATGGATCCCTCCCTCGGCAGCCATCTCGTCTTTGAGAAGAGTATACACCATCCTGTGACGTGCCGGCTGCATTTTCGATTTAAAAGCGTCGGAGGCGATGTTTACTCTACCAGTTCTGTCAATCAAATCCACTGACAAGGGTTGGAGTTGGTCGATACCTGAAATGTGTCTCTTGTGAAGTACTGTCTTTCATAGCTTTGTGATGGGCATGCTTGTGAGAGTCGTTGAAAACTTCTAGTGAGCTTGGTGAGAGCGCTTCGTTGATCTGGAGGGTAGATCAGCACGCTACATGAATGCTTTTTTTGAAGATGCTAGGGAGTGATATACCTTTTGCCTTAGCGCATCTTCCATAGGAGTCTGAGAAGTCATGCTGGAATACTGCCTCCGCAGCGCAACTCGCGCAATTCGATGGAACATTCGCAGACCGACTGAAATCTTGGTGATCGAGTCTGAATTGGATGAGGCCGAAGGAAAGTTGAAGTAGAATCGAGCTTTTTTGGATGTGGTGGTAAGCATTCGAAAGATGGAAGTCGTTCACCTCACCTCCACATCGGGTGCGTTTGCCGGCGCTAGTGATGTCGCCGTACCTTCCTCTTTTGGCGAATTTCTTTGCCATCATACCCTAACGCATTATACTATGGCTGTAGAAGAGATAAAGCAGTCAGGACACATATAATGCCTATTCGCTTTGCAGCATGATGACTCTGATCCCCCAACGATACTACACCGACGCAAAGATCGATCTGCATATTGGTGCATTCTTCTGCCTATCATTGTGGCGTTACATCCGAGCCCACCCATCTGAGGACACATCGGCCACCATTCACATCTATTGTAGCTTTCCCACCAGACTTTATCCTTGCTCCGATGGTGTCGAGATATCAACACTCTTTCCTAATCTGCTCAGCAGATATCTAGTGATAGGCAATCACTAGGCACAAATTGAGCGAAGGAGGGCTATTCCAAGCTGGAACATCACACATCAGGTGGTCTGCTTCTCCACGACACAAACGATATCCTCATCTCGCAAATGCTTCATAATCATCATCCTCCGGACCCATTCCTTTTCCAATGCCAGGTACCGAACAAAGGCCCAAATTCGCTTCCGGGATCTGAACTTTCGCAAGTTCATCAGTCCTGGTCAAGAACTGCATAGCGAGGCCAGCCTCAGAGTGCCAGGCTATGTGACAATGAAAAGCCCACGCACCAGGATTATCGGCAACTACACGAATAAGGATCCAGCCAAAAGCTTCCACTGTGGCCGTATCGCGACGCAGCGGGTTCGACAGGTCGAGCTTCTCGTATAGTGGCGCGAGATTTTGTCTGTTTATTCCACCTGAAACCGTTGTGAGAGGCGGGTATCCATGGCCTTGAGCGAGAACAAAGTACTTGTATCCATGCAAATGCATAGGGTGATCACCATCGTCAAAGTTCGATACCAGGATATCAATGATTTGAATACCCGTGGTTTGAATGACGAGATTGCGAGAAATATCGTAAGCTTCGTCGTTCACAAATGCCTGTGACATTTGCGTGATCGGACGGAAGGTTTCGTTACCCGTCGCCAGTCCATCAATCGCTCGGTGCAACGTGGGGGACTGTACTTCTGGCCTAAAACTGCTTGCATTGAACTTCCCACGGCTCAGCCTGTATTTGCCAATCTCGAAATTCGAGCGGAGGTAGAAGAAGGCATCTTCACTTTCGGGAGCAGCGACTTGATCTACAGGAATCAATTCGGTAGTTTTCATGTCCTTACATTCTTGTGCAAGCGCCTCTCCCCAGTCTGTCGATGTTGGGATTTGATCAGACTGATCGACATAGTGCACAGCAGCTAGTACATCTGGATCCAAAGTCGGAGGTATCTCAGCGAAGCAAGTCGTGACCATTCGCGCTCGCAGCCAGAAAGACTCAGAAGTGGCAGTCGTGGTGTTGATGATGACACTGTACCTTTGAGCTGGATTGATGTTGACTCGGTGGTACACAGCGGGCTCAACGTCGGTGCCGTCGACCTCGGTGACTGCGAGCTCGTGCTCGTCGATTTGCACCTGAAATTCTGCCAGTGCGCCTACGTTGATAAGGCGTAATCTGTGGCCAAGATTCGGTTCCAAGCTCAGATGAGGGAAACCCACATTGGCAGTTGAGTTATCACACTTTCTGTCCGGAAAATCTTCGCAGTTCCTAATTGAGCGACCGTTGATCAAACCGCCCGCAGGCACAGGTTCTGCATTCTCTGCATCAGGCTTGAGGTATTGCCACAGAAGGGCAGAAGAGAGATCGTGGTAGTGATCGGAAAGGAGCACGACTCTGTCGGTCTGATATTGTAAACGCTGCTTTTCCACCTCATCGCGACGATGTATAATGAGAGGTCCATGTACACCATCTGAAGACTGTATTCCTTGGTGAGAATGCCAGAAGTAGCTTCCGCTTTGCTTAGCGGTGAACTCGTAAGTAAAGCTGTGACCTGGGGCGATGGGACAGGTCGTAGTACCAATTGCGCCGTCCATATGTGAAGTGCCGTTTTGATAAAGCCCATGCCAGTGAATGGAAGTTGCGTTGCTAGCCTCGTTATGTACGTTGACAACAATAGTATCGTCCTCATTAACCTCGATTAAAGGCCCAGGAAATTGAGAGTTGACGAGTATCATGGGACGATAGATGCCATCCGGATTGTGCTCTTGCTCTCTTACAGTCCAGGTGTATTCTCTTCGTTGTGGAGGCGCGGAAAAATCCCACTCTTGATCCAATATGTAATCTGGAGTCGAAACTTCCGACGAGCTTTGCTCTTTGCTTCTGACTCGAGCAACATTTGCAGCAGCCAGGGCTAGCAGAATCAGCGCGATCACCAAGATCGCTAACCATCCAGGAAGGGTGCAGAAACGAGACTTCCAGCTATGTCTGTGTCGTGCTTTCCTGTCGTACCCATCCTCGTCATCCTGGACTTTCTCATTGTCTTCCTGTTCCTCCAAATCCAAGTCTCTCCAATCTTTCAGCAGGCTCTGGGCTTGATACATGTCGCTGGTCTCGGTGCTGGGCGGTCGAGGGAGTCCTATTATTGCGGCTCTTGGATTTCGGTCAGCCATCGTGCTGTGGTCAGCCCAGTCGTGGTCATCTCAAATGAAATTCTCAAAAGCGAAACCAGACGAACGTTGTAGCATCTGCAAAGTTGCCTTCGTCGGTATGGCACTACTACATACTGCTCTCAAAGCAGATCGCCTCTGACAGCGCCGCGGAGCTGGAGTGGATTTACTGAAACCTTCGTAGCCGACATTCTGGTGATCAGGGACCAACGTGGAAGGCGCTCTCATGGCGCCTCCTTTCGTTTCTTTGGTCGAGGTCGTCGGTCGAGCTCCAGGGAAGCCCCAGTGACATTCACGGCCCCATCCGCTCCATCCATGGCCCCACGTGCTCTCTCCCAAGCTCCACAGGAAACACGTGCATTCAACGCGACCTTTGCATCTTCCAATCACTTCATCCATTTCGAACACGCAGTCGACAAAGTCTTCACCAACACAGCCACAATATCTGTGGCAAGCCTTGCCCATACCGCTTGGTGGAGCTTAAGGCTGCTTGGACGGGCTTCGAGCCTTCTTCGAGAAGCTTAGCGGCGGTCTGCACAAATGCCAACGCTGTTGAGGTGCCTGGTGCATGCCACAGCGTTTGAATGCATCGGAAAAAACCCTCCTAAGGGTGGAGCTGTAGCCTTCGCCTGCCTCTCTCTACTGGATTGGCTGCATGCTCTGCTAGCATGTGGGCCTCTGGACGTCCCATTCTCCTCCGTTGCGTCGAGGCTGTACCAGGGCTGGAAGCGGAATTGCGGCATCGGCATGGCAAAATCTACGAGCGACCTGCCTGTTTGGAGATAGGATACGGCCACGAGGTGGGAAGTGGGCATAGTGGGCAGTATTGTGATATGTGGTGTTTCCGAGTCGATGGACCCTAGAGATCTGCTATTTGTACGTCCAGAGCACCCCAGTGTTCAGTCTTGGTCCTTCCTTCAATCTCAACTTTTTGTACTCATTGTCGTTGACATTACGACCCTCTTACCATGTCAACTTGGGCTCTGATTACCTTCGCTGCTGCGGGTGCTGCTGCTTTCAGCATCCCAGGTCTCTCAAACCAAGCCAACGCCGATGGGCCAAACGTCAATACCGCTACCAGCGCATCTGCTGTCTATGTAAGCAAATTGAAGTATGGAAGGCATAGAGAACTGTCTCGAAAGCCTTTCATATGTTTCCACATGTCTAGGATCTATGCTTATCTCCTATACTTCACTCTTAGGCAGCTCAGGCTACTGCGGCTACTGACAACACCAAGAAGTCTTACATTCCTGGAAAAGCGTTTGACAGATATGTTGAGATTTGGCTTGAGAACACGGATTATGACAAGGCCGCTGGCGACCCGAACCTGGCATGGTTGGCTGAGCAGGGAATCACTCTCTCCAATTACTACGGAGTGACCCATCCGTAAGAGTTGTTAGAAAGGTCGACTTGTGGCTCTTCGCTAATGTTTTGACGCCAGATCTCAGCCAAATTATGTTGCTGCCATTGGAGGTGACAACCTTGGAATGGACAATGACAACTTCAACCAAGTTGCCGACAACACATCGACTGTAGTCGATCTCTTGGAAGCCAGTGGTGGGTCAATACGATTGTGGAGAAGTTTCTTGCATCTTATGCTAACGATGCGAACATTTTAGGCATTTCATGGGGCACCTACGAGGAAGACATGCCATACACTGGATTCGAAGGATTTTCATGGGTAAACCAGGAAACCATGGCCAACGACTATGTCCGCAAGCACAATCCACCTGTCATCTACAACGCAAACACAAGCCCACGCCGTCTTTCGTACCAGAAGAACCTTACACAATTCTACGTCGATTTGGAGAACGAAAACCTCCCCCAATGGTCCTTCATTACCCCCAACATGACAAATGACGGTCATGACACGTCCGTGACCACTGCTGGACTGTGGAGCCGTAACTTCCTCGAGCCTCTGCTCTCCAACAAGTACTTCATGGAGCGAACGTTGGTCCTACTCACTTTCGATGAGAACCACACCTACACGATTGGCAACAAAGTCTTCACCATTCTTCTAGGTGGAGCTGTTCCTACGAGCGCCCACAACACCACTGATGCTCAATACTACAACCACTATTCCGATATCTCGACCGTCGAGGCCAACTGGGGCTTGCACACTCTGGGAAAATGGGATGTCGGTGCCAACGTCTTCAAGCTCGTTGCCGAGCAGACTGGCGATATCTACCGCCCTCAGGAGTCGATTACTGGCACTGCCCCAACACAGTTCCTCAACAGCTCGTTTGCAGGTCCTTTCAACGCTGATTTCGCAGCAGCTCCATACCCTATTCCCAACGTTCTCGCTGTCTCGCCAAACACTTTGCGAACCGTTCTGCCTAGCATCGTGGCGCAGTACGCTCTATTGCAGAACTCGGTGCACGCGTACTACAACAACGGTGTTGCCATTCCTGATGGCCAGCACCCACCAAAGGGTTACGCTGTGAACCCAGCATAAGCGTAAAGTTGATATGGAATATAGCTATAAAAGTCTATTCGTTGTAGAAAGCGTTCTCTCAAAGCATTCACAGCAACGTTTTCTGTGGGAAAACTTGGACTATGGCAAGCCATAAAACACCGCTTAGATCGTTCCAAACTTAACTCGCCACATCGTCTGAACGTGGAAATATCTCAATCAACGATTGGCCAACCATCCACGAAGTTTGAAGACGGAGGCTTGCTCTTTCGGGCAGGTTGCGTGGCTGCGTAGGGCCAGGTCTAGTAGTCACTCATCCATGCAGGGCAGTACCCACCCAATCATAAGCTTCACGTTTCGCTGTCTTTTTTGGTAAGCATTTGTGTTCTTTACCACAACTCAGTTGCACATCACATTGCACATCACCAATCTTGGCAATTATGGCGTTGTTATTGATCAAGTCGCTCTTGTCGCCTGTGAGGCTCCGTTCGGAAAATGCACGTTTGCTGGAGACTGAACGCGGCGATTCGATCGACTCAGGTATTACTGATGACTTCCAAGACAAGCTGGGTGAGAGTGAAGATGAATCTGGTCGATGCAAAATCAATCCTCGCATCATCTCGGACGCAACCATTGGACTCTCTGATGGCCTGACCGTGCCGTTCGCTTTGACAGCCGGTCTTTCGGCTCTGGGTACAACCCACTTGGTCGTAAGTGTTTCGTAGCATTAATCCAGCACAATCCGTGAAATTTGGCTAACTCTGGCGTAGATATATGCGGGCTTCGCTGAGCTCGTGGCAGGCGGGATCTCCATGGGTCTTGGAGGGTTTCTCGGCGCCAAAGGCGAGGCAGATGCATACATCGCCGCTCTGATGGAAACAAAAGACTGTGTTGCCAATGATAAGGCAAAAGCGTGCCGTTTAGTTCGAAAGGCCTTCCAGGAATATGATTTTCCTGACACCACTTTGGACTCCATGACACACACTCTTCTCGAGCAACCCGATCAACTGGTAGATTTTCTCATGCGCTTTCACCACGGCCTAGCAGAAGCCGACTTCACCAAATCCAGAGCGTATGCTTGTGGTATCACCATTGCTTCGTCCTATTTTCTGGGTGGGCTGGTGCCATTAATGCCGTACCTCTTCTTTGAGCATGTAAATGAGGCGCTGTGGTGTAGCGTCTTGACCATGGCACTTGCACTATTCACTTTCGGTTGGTCCAAAACCGCACTCGTTGGGGAAAGCAGCAGAATGGTATGCTTCCGCAACGCAATGGAGATGCTGGTTCTCGGTGGTGTTGCTGCTGGTGCCGCCATGGGGTGCGTGAGGGCCATCGGAGGATAAACCAACTTGATGGGTGGAAAGATGAAACATGCAATTCTCTGAGCTGTCGGATCTTTCATCGCGCTGCTTCTATCTGGATCTTTCCAATGTTGATGTTACGACCCCGCCAACCCCAATGCTTCTGGTGTGTTAGAAGACGATCACTCCGTCGAGAGAGTTTACCAGGATGGATCTTCGAAAACATTCGATGAATGGCCGTCGTTTTGAATACGGAGGTCGAAATTGCACTGCTCATTGCATCTTTCTCGATTGTGATGATTGAGGCTTGCCAGCGTCCTGTATAATAATACCAAGGATCCAGCAATTGACTAGGAAGAAGGATATGCCAGCCAACCAGAGGCCAGGGACGAAGGTCGATTTCCCAAGAAATTCAAGCTCGTACGCTTGTTCCAGCCATGCCACTTGCGCCAGGACCCAGAGAGCCAAAGCAGTGAATCCAAGCGACGGCTTCTTCAGCAGAGAAGAGGTGGGCAGGTAAAAGGGCAAAAAGACCATGTACCAAAGGAAGTACTTGGGAAATGTTAGCTGAGAGCTCGCATCGGCTCGTCATAGCGTAAAGGATATCATACCTGGCTAGTGCAGACCTTGTTGAATGTCACAAAAGCATAAGTCTGTGCCAACATTGTGGAAGCCAAATCCTGCTTTGCAAGATAGAAAGGAATAATACCGACAGAGAGCCATAATTGCGGCGCGAAGGCAAGGGACTCAATACGGAAGGTGGCTTCATCTCCGCGCATTGAGGACGAGTGAAGCATCGTGTTGTAGACCGAGAAATTATGTCTGTGGTCACTGCGGGTGAGGTGGTAGGTGTAGCTATGCTCAACGAACGGCATTGCGTATCTGTATCGTTAGCATCCTTCCGTCCGAATACTTTTGGGAACTCACAATTGATACATGGCCACATTACAAGCCATGAAAGCCACAAAGCTGGAGGTTACCAGCTTGATACGGTCTCGATTGATCAAAGCTAAAGCCTGCTCACCCCACAAAACGTGGTTCGGTCTGGTTGGACTTTCCAGCCACCAGAAGATGCTGGCTGCGTAGATGAAAGGATAGATCTTCAAATGAACGCCAAATCCCAAGAGAGCGCCCGCAAGTAGGATTCTCCTGCTCAAAGTTGCCCAAAGCAATGCCACGACAAGTACTGCCAGTAAGCCCTCAGAGCTGCCACGAGTACTGATATTGGCAACCATTGGGTTCAATAGCCAAATACTCGCAAACTTGAGTGCTCGCTCGGTCTGTAGCCCGCGAGCTCGGAGAATGCGCAGAATGATCCATCCAGTGACAATGTCGCCGGTAGCGAATATCGCCTTTCCAAATTCAAACCAGAGACCTCCCCATGTTGTGGGAAGAAGCAGCCACGCGACTAGAGGGGTGTATCGGTAAGTAGCGCGATCATACGGAGAGCGACCATGAGCAACGTAGCGGGCTGCATCCGTAAAGACTAGGTAGTCAATGTCTGTGTATTTGATGGGACTGTGCGCGTCCTGCCAGCGGCCGTTTACCAAGAGAACAATTCGCAGTAGGACGGCCGCGGGGAAGATTATGTAGGGCCGCCAGACAGGCGAGGTAGGCTGCATATTTGGTCTCAGAGACGAGACACTTTCATTCTGGGATTCAATGGCGGACGGAGGGATTGGTATTAAAGTTGTTGAGGTCGGAAACAAATGGAGCCCTTGGAGGTGAAGATGGAGAGACAGGGGTCATTCCGAAAAAAGATCGCCCAATGATACCTTAGGCAAGAACCCAACGGATTCACCAAAAGGAGCACATCAACATCCTCCCGGGACTACTACAGCGTTTGGGCGCGTCGAAGAGAATTCTCCCAGAAACGGAGCTGTAGCCTTTGCCTGTCTACTCCTGGAATGGCTGCATGCCCTGCTAGGCTGTAGGCCTTTGGACGTCGCATTCTCCTCCGATGCATCGAGATGCTGTGCCTTATGCTCTCACTTGTGAAGAGAAGGGGTGATAACAATCTATTGGTAAATGCGGCAAGAAAGAAGTGCCCAACGACGTTCAGCTCACATACAGGCAAGCTTCAATCTGGAGTCAGAATTGATGATAATAATCGGTGTTTCAAATCTATTGTACTGCTACTCCTTGCCCGGGCTAATCTCAGGCACGCCGACAAATCGACGTCATTAAACTATTCCCAAAGATTGCACACTCCATGACATCCACCTACCTTGAAGCTCAAACGTGTTGCATCGGACAACGATGTGCGGGGAGGCGAGAGGATCTGTTGGCAGCGAGGTTAGCGAAAGCTACATCTCAAGTGCATTGCGGTAATGTGCAGATGATTTGTTGCTGGTGGGGTCAGACATCCAAGGAAGATTGCGCCTTCATCGTCCGTCTAATTAGGTTCGTAGCGACGGCTTAGGTGGAAACTGCGAATAGTGGAACGTTTTTCATCATCCCAGCGAGCGCGGAGTGCGCGTGTGTAGAGGAGGTAAGGAGGTATGGGTACTGACCATTAACAGCCCGGCCACCCACGCACGTGCGGCATGTGGGTGGCAGATGCGTCTGTCAGGAGCGGAACGCTGAAGACAGACGACTGTATTTCAAAATCGTGCTCTGACGCAGCTCTCAAGGTGGAAACGGGCTGAAAATCTGGAAATGGCTCAGTTAGCCAAGCTCAACACGGTAATGTGCTGCGATGAGTGTGTGTTCGACAATGTATCTCAGACAAGGTCACTGGCTAAAGTATACACCTCTCCGGCGAAGGAGTGGCGGAAGACTGACTTCGTCATGGGCGATTCCGCTGGGAAAAGAAGACATAATTATGGATTGTCATCATTGATGAGAGGTGGTGCTGGTGGTGGGGAAGGAGGCGGCTCATACCAAGTGCAGCTGTCCGCCGGGAGGTGGAGTTGTCTGTGGTGATGGTGAGTTAGTGTCGTGCGCGGCGAAGGGCGCGTGGGCGATGAAGCTGTCGAAGTTGATGGTAAAGATGAAGTTGGGTTTGGAGAGAAGAGAAAAAGTTCAAGTAGAGCTGTCCGACTAGCGGCTTTCGGCAGAACGACCAATCATCTTTCGCTCCACTTCTAGATCCCCCAAAGACCATCGCCCGCCAGCGGAGTCCTCCTACCCGACATATATCGACGAACGAGACTGCGACGGCAAGCAGCACGGAGGAGTCGCGAATCGGCATATGCATGGCCATGCGTGGTTATACTCACATCTAGCAGCAGAAGCAGCAGTGGTATCACAGCACCCCGCTGGAGGCTCACAAGGCTCTCGCGAATACCCGCCGCGACGTCGGATCGACGCTCACTCCTTGTCTCTGGCTCTCAAACTCGGCTCCCGGTCGCGTTTGTACAAGTCTCCACTGCGCCAGCAGCGACGGCCACGACAAGTTGACGATCGCGACGCCCTCCGCCACCGCGCTGGGACCGCTGCCGGGGCTCAGCACTCGCCGGGACTGGACGAAGAGCACGTGTCGGGCCCGCTGATGCCGACGCTGGAATAGCGCATCGCCTTATGCATTGCTCGCCTGCTGCGGAGACGACATCGCTGTCCATTTGTTCTCCGGTCGGCGGCGTGTCCGCGTTTTATCGCGACAAACACCGCGCAATACACGCTGATCGCGCGGTCGCACCAGCAAGATGATGGCCGCTTACCAACCTGCGCCCAGCGGCCATCCAGGCCTTCCACACGGGCACCCTGGAATGGCTCAAAATCCAGGGCAGCACATGGGCCAGGCGATGATGCACCCAGGCGTGTCAGGAGCGCCGCACGTTTCTCAGCCGGGTGCCATGATGGGGATGCAGCCCGGCGCGGGTATGGGGCCTGGGGGCATGGCAGGGCAGCATCCAGGCTCTGGTATGGCTATGCAGGCGCAAATGGGTGGTCAGACAATGGCTGGTGGAATGCCCAATTCACAGGCCATGAGCCACGGGATGACACCGCAGCAGATGCAGCAGCATCAACAGCAGCAGCATCAAGCCCAGCTCGCACATAGTGAGTAGATATATTTGTCAGATATAGGCTGTCACTAACACCGTTTCCTTCAGTGCAACAAAACCCTCAGCTAGCTATGCAGCATCAGCAGATGCGCCTGCGTCAGCAGCAGATGCTCGCGCAGCAACAGGCACACATGCAAGGCATGCCACAAGGCGTTCAGCTAACACAGGCACAATTGCAGCAATTGCAGCAGCAACAAATGCAAGGTGGTGGACAGGTTCAACTGCCAGCGCACTTGATGCAGCAGCAGATGCAGCTCCAACGCGCCCAACAACACCAACTGGCCCATCAACAACAACAAGCGCAGCAACAACAACAGAATCACATGGCACAGCAGCTTGCTATGCAGCATGCCAACTCTCAGCAGAGCAACCCAGGCCAGACTGGCCCGCAGAATCCTCAAAGTGCTCAAAGTCAGCCGACAAACCCACAACAAATCCGGCCGCCTTCTCGCATAGCAAACCCCAATGAACAGGGTCAGCAATCGAATCAATCACAGCAGAATCCGCAGCAATCTCAAGGCCAACCTGGCCAACCACAACCGCAACAGACTCCGCAGCAAGGACAGCAGCCCACTCCCCAGCAGCAGCACGCAATGGCTATGCAGCAGCAGCGATTTGCCATGATGCAACGTCAGCAGGCGCAATCGCAAATGCGTCAAATGCAGGCTGCGGGCCAAGGACAGCAAACACAGGCCGCACAGTCAGGCATGTGGATCTTGAGGTTGATGAACTTTGGTGACCAAATGAGCGGTTTCAACGCTGCGACTGGGAAAGACATAAATGGGTGGCACAGTTTTGTCGACCGGCACTTTGCGCCTGAAGGCCGCCTGGTTCACAGCTTCGAAGACAACAGCAATCCAAACGGCAATGGCAGAGGCAAGCTTTTCGAAGTCTTGCGACCAACTTTGCCACGATACTTCTGGACGTACTTCGACTCAGGGGCGCACTCACTGCGGCTGCACACCGAGAACGCGCGAGAAGCTACCCAAGGGAACGGGATGCATCTCGTGACCTGCCAGAGTGCCATATTCTCAGTCTCGTATCCCAACGGAGCCCGTCTCGAAATGTCGGGATCTTTACATGTCCTCTTCTCCTCCGAAAATGACACCATCGAATGTTTCCGATTCCAGACGTCTGGTACTGAGGAGATACTCTCTCGAACGCAGGTCGAGAAGGTTTTGAGCGAATATTCGCCGACAATGCCTAGCAAGACCTCCCCCAAAATGACGAAAAAGGCTTTGCCAAAAGCTCAGCAGAAAATGCAGGACCAACAAGACCGATTAACAATAGACCATTTCCCGAAGACGCCCAAAGGGACGATTGGGATAACCTCCAAAGTACAGCAATTTCTAGAGGTAAGCTTTGCACCGAACTTGATTGATTTTTGAATGATTCTGACTAGCTGCAGATTGGTGAAACGATGAACGTCATGTCAGATCTCATGCACTACGCACAAGAGAAAAAGATGCGACCCGAACAAGCGCTGGAAGCCCTTGTAGCGCAATACGAATCCCAGCCTAATGGCGGCAATCCGCAAATCAATTACCCACAGAACGGCTCGGCTCCTGGTTCGCGAACTCCGAACATGCAAAATATGCAGATGGCGCAGAACGGACAAGCCTTCACATCACCTTCTGTCGCGAATCTCAATTTACCAATGCAGGCGAACGGCATGAATGGATCACCACATCTTGGTAACAACCCCGGCAGTCTAGCGCCTAACATGGGCATGGCCAATTCCCATACGCCATCACCGCATCAGTCAAACATGGCCGCACCTAGTATGATGCCTCAGCACAGTCAGCAAGGGACGAACAGCAGCGCCGCGAGCGCCAACACAAGTCCCAACGTCAACAACAACAACAACAAGCGGCGTCGGAGCACAGTAAAGCTTGAAGGTGACGATGGCGGGGGCGATAACAACGCCAATCGTGTCCGGCCCAGTCCACGCATGTCAAAGAAAGCGAAGCCACCTCAGGGATGATCAAAAGTGGCTTCTTTCGGCGTCCGGTTTGATGGGGGCGGGTCTGTTTCTACGCTTTTTCTACGCTCGACTACCCATCTCGTTGTTTATTCCCGAATTTAAAGCGCGGCGTTTGCTTGGGTTCCTGCTTGCTCGTGGGTGGTCAATAGAAGAGACTATCTGGAGGCGAGCTCGGGGTTTGGAGGAACTGTCACATGGTTGTCTATTTAGTAATCGCATGATGCATTGCATACGCGCTCGTATCTAATGCTCCCCGGCGGGAGTAAATGATCAGATGTTGGAGCATACGAGCGTATAGGCATCTACTGTAAGATATTTGATTTTGAAATGAGCCATGCGTTGAATATTGTGAACATGAACAAACATACTATGGAAAGGACGTGTTAGAGCATGGCTGACAAGCAACACCTGCGAACAACGCTGTATTAGTAAGTTCGCGGGCATAGCGCTAAAACACGAAACAGTTCTCGCTAGCCTCGTGAATTGAAAGTCTATCTCGAACATGCCGATGCATTCAGCAATCTAGACCATGGGAACGCCAATTTCTACGATAAGAGACGGAGAATCCGTCCTCAAAGCTTCAAGCTCGAATATCTAGCCTTGAGAGCCTCCTAGAGAGATGGTACCTACCAGCATAAATAAGCCTTCAAATGCGCGAGTGTGTCGAACAAGGGCAACACGAGGCTTATGATCGCAGAAATCAGGCTTTAATATTGACGATTCTGTCCAAGCCTAGATCACTAGCGTTAGTGATGAGATGGTGAGCTGACAAGACGACTAACACGCACATGCAACACCCGCCGCAACACCATGTGGGTGGAAGTAGCTGCCAAGGAGTCTTGCCCAGACCCAGACCCAGACCAAACTACAGCGCACGCCACTTGTCAGCATTCCTTTGTGACAAGCCTTGGGTTCTCCAAAAACCCAGTCACGCAAACAATGGACCGCGTGGAGAATCCCAGCAAGTGTGCGGCTGCTTATTGGGGTAGAAGTCACGCTCATTTATTATCTGCTGATTGACAATCTTGTCTTCTCCATACACCAATAGACGGCTTCCTATGGCATTGGCTTGGACTTGGGTGGCCTGCTCTGGATTTTCGAGTACAAGAGGCACCGCAAGCCTGCTGACTTCGACCTTACTGCCACTTTCTCTCTCCTGGGATCTATTCAATCATGGCGGCCACCGTAACTGAGTTCATCACTAACACAGTAACCAGGACTGTCGCCTCGAGTTCTGCAACTGCGACCCTCCGAGCAACACCGCAGGGCGGTATACTGGAAGGCGGGAATCCTTCCCACTATGACACCAAGAGCCCCATCACCCTCTTCATTATCCAGGCTGGAATCATCATCATGTTTTGCCGTCTGCTCCACTGGCCTCTTTCCAAGATGAAGCAACCTCGAGTCATCGCTGAAGTCATCGGAGGAATCATGCTCGGGCCTACGGTTATGGGGCGGATACCTGGTTTTACTGCGGCTATTTTTCCAGCCGCCTCCCTCCCGAATCTCAGTCTCGTGGCAAACCTAGGCCTCGTGCTCTTCCTGTTCTTGGTTGGTCTTGAAGTTGATCTACGAGTCTTCTTTGGAAATTGGAGAGTTGCGTTGAGCGTTGGCGCTGCTGGTATGGTTTTGCCCTTCGGTCTGGGATGTGCGATTGCCTGGGGTCTTCACAATGAGTTCTCCGATGAGGAAGGCACTGTCGATATCGAGTTCCCAGTGTTTATGCTCTTCATTGGAATTGCGATGGCGATCACGGTATGTAGGCTCTTGCTTGTCGTCAAAAGCATATACTGATACCAGCAGGCTTTCCCCGTGCTATGTCGGATCTTGACTGAGCTGAACCTCCTCAGTACTCCCGTGGGCATCATCACGCTTTCAGCTGGTGTCAGCAACGATGTGGTTGGCTGGATTCTTCTGGCTCTTTGTGTGGCATTGGTCAATGCTGGAAGCGGGCTTACCGCACTTTGGGTGTTGTTGACATGCGTTGGCTATGCTCTCTTCCTGTTCTTTGCCGTCCGGCCTGTCTTCCTCTGGTATCTACGACGAAGCGGTGCTCTACAGGATGGACCATCTCAATCGGCCGTGGTTCTCACGCTCTTGATAGTCCTTGGATCCGCCTTCTTCACCAATGTGATTGGCGTGCACGCCATTTTCGGAGCTTTCATGGCCGGCCTCATCTGCCCTCACGAGGGAGGATTCGCCATAAAACTGACCGAAAAGGTCGAGGACTTGGTCAGCGCTTTGTTGTTGCCACTCTACTTCGCGCTGTCTGGCCTTTCCACCAATATCGGTCTTCTGGACGATGGCATTACCTGGGCCTACGTTATTGGGGTCATTGCTGTGGCTTTTATCGCGAAACTGATTGGTGGGACGGCCGGTGCGAAAGTCAATGGGCTGGTGTGGCGAGAGTCGCTCACCATCGGTGCTTTGATGTCTTGCAAAGGTTTGGTCGAGATCATCGTGCTCAATATCGGACTTCAGGCTAAGATTTTGAGCACGAGAACATTCACGTAAGCAGCACGCTTCAGGAAGGACTGCCAGCTGTCTCCCCGCCGGTACCTTGGAAGGACATTGCTGACTTTCCTGATTAGAATATTTGTTGTCATGGCTCTCGTTACGACTTTTGCTACCACTCCGCTCGTTCGAGTTCTCTATCCTCCATGGTATCAGCGAAAGCTTGAGGCCTGGAAACGCGGCGAGATTGATTGGGACAGTGGAAGTGTAATGGCAGAGACTGACAGCGTCACACTCCACAAAGAAAAATCTACTAGGACTAGCAATCTCCTTTTGTACGCACGGCTGGACAGCATGCCGACGCTTCTGGCCTTTGTGTCGATGTTGGGTCGGAGACCTACACAAATCACCGAGAGACAGCATCCATCTCGACAAGTCAGAGACACTCCAGAGGCAGATCAAAGCTTGCACAGCAGCAGATCGGTTTCGGTTCATGCCGTTCGATTGATAGAGCTCACAGAGCGTGGTAGCGCGGTGATGAAAGTCTCTGAAGTTGACGAATATGCCGCATTCGATCCCGGTAAGTAACTACCTAAAGAGTACTAAGTACTTACTATCATACGATCAGATATTGACTGAAACAGTTATCAACGCTTTTCGGGTACTCGGACAATTGTTTGGCTTGCCAGTCTCTGGCGAGGTGGGTAATGTCACCGCATGCTGTGGTTTCAAATGCTGATCCACCACGAAATAGGTCACCGTGGTACCGCAAGATAGCTTTGCGGATACACTTGTCAACAAGGCCGCCGAGGAAGCTTCAGATCTTCTCCTACTTCCCTGGAGCGAGACCGGAAATTTGAGCGACAAGCCAACAGTGTCTGCGGAGAAGCTGTCAAGTGACACATACACTGCTGCATACACTGCATTTGTGCGGAGTGTGCTTGATTCCGCGTCCTGCAACGCGATAGTCTTTATCAATCAGGGCTTTTCGGGGACACTGAAACAGCGCCCAGCAGGGTTGCACCGGCCACTGAGCATGCATAGCACACAAAGCCCGCGCGATCACCCCACGACGACGTTGAGTGTTGATCAAAGCCACCACATTTTTCTGCCATTCTTCAGTCTTGGAGCAGACGACCGCGTTGCACTTCATCTTGCCATACAACTTGCTGAGAATCCGGGAGTAACAGCTACGGTCGTTCATTTCGACTCCCCTGACACCATTGAATCGGCCGCTCAAATCGAGACGGTGACTGATGACCAAAAGTCGGAAGAAAAACGACCAGAGCTTGTCTCCGCGGTTTCCACCACTTCCCGCTCTATCCAGAACGAGTTCTCGGCTTTCTTCGCCGCCACGCAAAGGTCGATTCCGGCAGAAATGGCCAGGAGGGTAGTTTTCGAATCCAGAAGCTCTACAGATCCTCTTAATGACGCTCTCACGAGAGCACGATCTGAGGTTGCCCAAAATCCCAGAAATGGTGGCGATATCATTGTTGTTGGCCGGCATATCGATCAATTCAAGAAAATTGGACCAACAGGATGTCTCGGGTCGGCGACAGACATGTTCGCGAGCAGCGGCATAAGAGCGAGCCTACTGGTGGTACAGGCTAGAGGCTCAGGGCTCGAGTAGTGAATAATTCGTGCGATTGATCTATGGATGATACCCACGCCACCTGCCCTTTGGAGCTGTTTAAGGTGTGTACATAATGATACCCTGCAATGAGCGACCGCATTTAACGCACTGTGCGTGACTTGACGACTTGCTTGAACTACTTTCATGTGAGAATGGTTGCCACAGATTATGTACTCGTCTCGGACTGCCCGGCAATGATGATACCTGTATTCTACTGCGTTCTAGCGAGCAGTCTGCAGCTGCGGCCGCGGCGGGCATGCACGCCAAAAGCTGAAATTCCTTGCACCGATCAGATTTCCGTACAAGTGTGGGTCGAGCTGTTGATATGTCCGTGTTCAGTTCTGCGGCTGACCAACTGTTTCGAAGCTTGAGTGTGGAGCGTTTGTTGGTCTAGATAGAAATAGATGATGCGAGATCGAAGATCTTCATAGCACCCTGCAGACTGTCGTTGGGTGACACAACAGCTGTGACGACCAATCGCAGAATGTTCCTGGCGGCCATCAAACTTCTTGACGAGAAGTAGCTTGCATGTGACAACAGACGCTGAGGTCAGAACAGGATTAGGATGGAGGGCTCCAGGGCTGTGAACAAGAGACAAGTGGAACATGTGGTCAATCTTTCTTCCCCAAAATTGATTTCCCCAGTCTTCTTCTCCACGCTCCATGACTAGCGTACCAGCTCTAACAACGGGGACGGGTCGTGTGGTTCAAGTCAAGTCACAAGTGGCATTATTTCGGCAGATGCCTTTTCGACATCACATTCCGTCACGAGAGTGTTTAGTATATGATTAGCGTGGCCTATAACCAGCGTCGTATACAGCCACTCCCATTCACCCATCTGACCGCTCAAGCCCGAGGGAAGAACACGAGTCCCACCATCATCGTGGTCGTGGTCGCGGTCGCGGTCGTGAGTTGGAAGCAAGCAAGCACAGTGATTGCTTCTTCGCGTCTCCACATGGCCGATGAACTCGTTATTAGGAACTACGTACACCTGCGGCGGCCCAGGTGAAGGCAAGAAGAGAGGCGGAAGCAAGCCAGGATCAAATCCACGGAATGGGAACTCGCCAGCGAGTCCACTTCAGTTCGCGCAGGACCTGAGGGATCTGGTCGCCAGAGGCTGTGGGAATGGCGGCCGCGAGGATGGCCTCAAACGGCGTGCCGAGCTGGAGAAGCAAGAGCAGCGACGGCGGATGAAAGATGCCGCAGACGCAAAGGAATATCGACAGGCGGCGGATCGGCTGGACATGTTGGAGGGCAATTACACGTGGAAGTTCGAAGAGGACTCGGAGCACGCAGACATGGCACTTATCAGGAACCGCCTGGACAGGCTGAAACGAGCCAATCACGCCGGTGACATGGAGGAAATGCTATCCCTCATACGGAATGACCTGAAGAGAGACCTTGGGGCCATGTGCAACGTGCATCTATATATGCAATGTCACACCGGGACAAAGCACCTCATCGACGAGTGGACGGACGTTGTCAAGTACACCATCGAGAGGCTCCTGGGACACTGTGAGAGTGTCTCTGCGCCTGATGTCGATCGATATCTGCATACATTGAAGGCTGCAAGGCAGTCATTTGGTAATAGCGCTCTGATGCTGTCAGGGGGAGGCACGCTTGGGATGTGTCATATCGGTGTGGTCAAGTGCCTCGTGCAGGAAGGACTTCTTCCGCGGATTGTCTGCGGCTCTTCTGCTGGCAGTATTGTTGGTTCTGTCCTGGCGACTCAAAAGCCCGACATTGTGCTCGCGAAACTGGACGAGCTTTGTTGCGGTGATGTGAACGTATTCCAGGATCACACTGAAATTCAAGGCGTGCTCGGGATGGGCATCAATATCCTCATGGGCAAACCTGGATTTGAGATTAGAAATCTTTGTCGTGTCATGCAATCACTTCTGGGTGACATTACCTTCAGAGAAGCATACAACCGCACTGGAATAGTTCTGAATATCCACGTTTCCAGTGGCGACAAGTTCAATCTGCCCAGGCTGCTGAACTACATCACTGCTCCCAACGTCTTGGTATGGACAGCAGTCGCATCGTCTTGCTCTCTGCCGCTAGTATTCAAGTCGCGTGGACTGCTAGAAAAGAATCCGGACACCAAGGAAATCGATACCTGGGGGCACCCAGACCATGAGTGGATCGATGGATCTATTGCTGGTGATCTTCCAGCGCGGATCTTGGAGAGGCTGTTCAACGTCAACCACTTCATTGCCTCACAAGTGAATCCTCACGTTGCTACGTTCCTACCTGCGGAAGGAGATGTCCCGACGTGGTGCCGTCGAGGTGCAAACGCGGTCATGGACAGTGCCATTCACGGACTCAGCAATATGGCGGAGTATTTTGACGACTCCACCACTTTGAAGATGCTTCATTCCATCTTTAGCCAAACTTATACTGGCGACATTACCATTCTACCCGATACAGCATGGACTAGATACGTCGAGATACTGGCGAACCCTGATCAGGAATTCATGCGCAAGGCAATGCGTTCAGGTGAAGAGGCAACTTGGCCAAAGATCGACAGGATTAAGAACACAGTCGCCGTGGAACTGGCTCTGGATAGAGCCATTAAGCACATTCATGGTATCAAGGTTGGCAACATGCGAAATCATAGCAACGGCCTTCACCGCTCGCCATCATCTACCAGATCAGAATTTGGCATGTCTCGTAGGAATAGCGGTGCATCGAAGGCCACTGGCTTCGCCCGCTCCGTTCGGGGCAGGTCAAATGTTCATCGAGCAGTCAGATCTATGGTCGAGCCACCCAGAGCAAGCCTTGCCCTTGGTCATGACTATTTCATGTCGTCCTCGGATGAGACTCCATCGGGCTACTCATCACCGATTACCTCCTACGACGACGAAGATTTCGACGACCTTGAGCACGACTCGCCCGCACTGAACGTCGATGCAGCCGAACGGGCCAAGCTTGCGTTCCTATCGCAGCCTGCTTCGCCCAGCTTGGCATACAAAGCCTTCCACTTCCCGGATGGCTCTGCACCACAGCTTCCGAGCTCCCCAGAGCTTAGACGAGTGTTCAATGATCTGCATATGTCCGCCATCAATTTGCCAGAACGGAAGCCGCGTTTTGACTAGCTTGAGCTTGTTACTGCAGGAAGCTCTATACCCATCACGACGTTGTTTCTTATTGTCAACTGCTGCTGAGATAAGGGAGGAATTGGGGCATCAGAAGGCTCACTGCCACATCTGTGAATGAGCCTTATGAGGGGCCATGCACAGCATAGCACTGTTAGACATCTCGACGTGGAGTTGCGCAAGCCGTCCAATTGTAGAACATAGATTCTCATACTGAAACGTCTCATATCTCGAACAGTAGCTTCACATCTCCGTCGTTGCTTCCCTTCTCCACGCCTCAACTAGAGTGCCATCCCTCTGGCAGATTGACGACATCGGGACTCCTCCCCGATCGAACAATCGACCATATCACATCCTCATCCGAGTCATTGACTTCTTGGTGTTCCGCGAACGCAGGGATTAGAGCAAAGTCGCCAGGGCCTAGCTCCTGACGTTTCTTGCCTCCATCGCTCACAATCGCTCCATGGCCGGAAAAGGCAAAGACGATTGTATTCTGATCGCCATGATGATGGATCGCTGATGCAGTGTGCGGTTTGGCAATCATTCGAGATGCACATATCCCATCGCAGACGTCTGTTAAGGCGTTTTGTCGAATCATTCCTTCCGTCTGGCCTCCGCTTTCTTTGAGGGAGGATGCTGGCGTCACCAGAACTGGTTTTTGTTCGGCTGGCATGTTGGTGCTGGTACGAGACCTGATCGGTAGTCGAAGTAACTCGGCTTAGGCTTCAATGTGGAGTGGTGATGATCAAGATGGAACGTCGGAAAATGACTTGTCTTGAGAAGATGCATACCTTCTACTTCTACTTCACCCATGTTGCCATGCCGCTGCCGAGAAAGGTTCATAAGTGACGTAAAGTGGGGAGAGCGGAGGGGAGAGCTCCAAAGGAGGACTGCTGGCAGCACGAGCTGTAGTTGAAGATGAAATATGTTCGGAATGCTTTCATCTTGTGTAAACCATACGCTGTTGTGTCGTTTGTTCGAATCAGACTTTGGAGACGTTCTGTGTAGGGATACATGTACCTAGTCGCAGCTGACGACCATCAAGGTGATAGGTACCATACAAAGCTGTATTACCCAACGATTCCTTTCTGGTCCTTCATTCTCGAACATCCTCATTCACAGACTCACTTGATATCCACTTACCTTTCTGCCAGTCTAGCTGGGAATCTCATATCCATGTCATTGAGCAAAGCAGACCGCTCGGCTCTTTGTAATTAACCGGTCGTGATCACGAAAGAATGACTTGGCTGCGCTTTGCAGATTTCGCCAGAAGTGCAATCCTTCCATTGTTAACGACCTTGTAGCGTTCCGCAGGAAACTGTCCCGATTGTATCGTTGGTTCCGCTTCGTAATATAGCTTGCACATCTTCCCTCACACCCGGGCTAAGTGCCAGGACGATCGCTTCAGCATGAGGAACATGTTACCGCCCGTTGATAAATCGCCTTATTTGATAAAACACGCCTTGTATTTGACCAAATAAGGCTAGTTTGATCAAGGTTTCAGTTTGATAAAATAAAGCCCTTTTTTATCAAATAAGGACGTTTTAATTAGTAGTTTATAGGTATATTGCCTATCGAGTACTAGTATGTTACTTATAATAAAGTAGCTAAAGTTAGTATTCTTAGTAGTAGTCAAATTTCCTATCCTACTTCTTTACGTAAACATAGACTATAATATAGTCGTCGTATTATAACCGGAATAGCATTAAATTTAAGAGCGTATATAGAGTAGAAGAATACGTCTAAAATTATGTT
>MWSQ01003711.1:0-11927 GCA_002116395.1 Ramularia endophylla | reverse complement strand
TTTACGACTTTTACTCGGATTCTAAGACGGATCCGTATACGACTTTTCGAACATCTACTATAAAAACCCCATTTTTTACGTCGTAAAATTACACGGTAGATAGGTTCTTAGACATAAGAATACGCTAAAGAAGCTCGACTAATTATAACAGGAATCGAACCGTTAGTTATAAAGCTATATAGCCGTAAATATTATTACAACTTAAGACCTCGATCTCTACGCTTTTGATCCTTAAATTCCTATATAGAGCGAGCAATTTTAAGTATATATCTAACCTTAAGGCTAGCCTTAGTCTATATATCGTTACTTACACTAGTAACGTCCCTTACCGTAATAAACTCTTCTTCTATTAGCTTCCGTATACGTTAGAGGGTAACTTAGTAAGCATCCCTATGCTATTCTCTCCTCGTATTATAGTACGCGATAAACTCTCTAATCTTATCCTTAACTTTAGGCTATAAGGATAGTAGCGGCGGTAGTATATACCGCGGACCTAGTATCGGAGATAAGACACGAACAGGGCTATTTATAGGACTATAGTAGTAGTAGATATACGTATTACTACCGTTCGTAGATCTAGTTTCCTTCTTTATTTTACGTCTACTAGTACTATCCTTACTACTAAACCCTCGCTCCTTTATAACTATAAGGTTACGCGTAATCGGACCGCTAGGATCCGTAGTAGTAAGCGTCCCTTCTACGATGCCCTTTATCTAAGCTATTAACTAAGGCTTATATATTAGATAATGCTTATAAGGATAGTCGCGTACGTCCGGAGGTACGTAATACTAGAAACCGAAGTTCTTATAGTTACGGTTAGTATATAACTACCTACGAGTTATCTCTTCTGAAAAGTTACTAGTAGTCTATATATCCTATTAGTTGCGAGGTAGTTCCGTAAGCTAAATAGTCGTAGTAGTACGAGCCTAAGTACCTACCGGAGTACTCGGTATTATAACAACTCTACTAGCTTCTAGTTCTACGTCGATAGTAACTCGTAGGTCCTTCTTATAATCCTCGTAGAAGCGTCTTAACTACTTTATAAGAGTAGCCTACGTTTTCTCGCCCTTCTATGTCTACTTAACAACGTTGCTAGTAGTAAGACCTTAGTAGCTAGCTGTAATTTTAGCGCTCTTAAATACGCCCTTTATGTTAAAAGTAGTATCCTTAATCTAAGTAACTACATTAATAGCCTTATCCTCGTTACTATTATTAACAATCTACGATTTATCGGTTATGTCCTTTCTAAGGCGGTAATAGAGCCTAACTCGGTACTCGAACGACTCCGGCTCGGAATCTTTAGGCTCTTAATTCTTATTATTGTCTATTAACATAGATACTAACCTCCGTAGCTACGCGGACGGCGGTAGCCGGCTCTAGCTCTAGCTACGTCGATATTACGGCTATTTATCCTTCGATAACTCCTTCTACTTCTCTATCCTCGTAACCCTTTTAACCTAATTAGATCGTATATACGCTCTTTTCCGGTTCCGCGCCTACTTCTTAATACGCTCTCGATAGCGGCCTTCGATAGTACTAGCTCGCTCTACCGCTAGAGCGACCTATCGCTACTCTTCCGTAGTATAAGCAATATAATACCTCTCGGTATTACTAGTACTCTCGTCGATCCGGAACTTTACTAAGGGTCGAATACTAGCCTTAATTTCCTTAATCGTTAGTACTACCGCTACTTTTTCTTTATCCTCCGTATCCTTATACTTAGGCTTATCTTTATTAAGTTTATCTCTAGCCGTAGGCTTATTAAGTTCATCTCTAGCCGTAGGCTTATCCTTATCCTTTTCTTCCTCTACTAATACCTTAGTATCTTACTATATCTAGACACCGCGACTATCGCTATTTCGGCTACCCTTATTATCCGAAACCTCGTTAATCCGCCGCCTCTACTTCTTCCGCGCCGGTTCCTCCGCTTCCGCTCTCGGACGCGGCCGTAGAGACTTTATCGCGTCTTAATATAGCTTCCGCGTAACTACGCGTTACGAGCGACGCGGCGGCGCGTCTATAGTCGTTAATACTAGTAGTAAAGAGCCCGGAGAATGCTTAGGTTCCTCGGAATTAGTAGATTCTACCTCTACGATACTAGCTATAACAATACCTTTTTAAGAATCTTAGTAACGATACGTTTTAGACGATATTTAGACGGTTTAGAGAATAAATAGGATGTTTAGAGACTATATAGTACTAATTTTAGTGTAGGGCCCTCTGAAACCCCCCGCGCGGCAGGATCCGGCCAGTGGTCAACGTTATAATCAATCTATTCTATTGGACAGCATGATTGATGACAAGTGAAGCTTGGCATAATTGGTCCAAGGGTTCCTAGCCTTTCTTGAAGTACGTTAGGAGGGTATTACTTTGCTGTGCACCTCCAGCACTCTTGCTCTTCGAGCTTTGCGTCTTCCCTTCAGGCTTCACGCCAATCTGCATGAGTCGCATGAGCTCTTCGAACTCCTCTTTCTTGACAATACCACCACTTGCTTGCACATGACCACGTGCAAAGTCATTGCCCAGACGCTCTATTAGTGGTGCCTTCTCAGGACTCGACTCAACATCACTAGCCTCAGGAGGAAGGCTAGCGTACGCTTTCAGCTGCTCGATGATGTTGACTGGAACGTCGCGACTGCGCGCACATCTGGCGATTCGGCAACTGAAGTTTACTTTGTCGGGAAGATAGCCTTCGTTGGCGACCAGGACAATCTCGAGGGCTTTGCTATTCAAGTGCCCAGCCTGCAAAGTGAAGTATGAAATGTAAGCACAGGTCTCAGACATATTCATGAAAGACACTCGAGACAGCTCGCTATGTCTTCCATAGTTCAATTTGCTTACCCATCTTGTGGCAATGACCGGATGAACTTGGCATTCCGACTGGATCCTGAAGACTGCAACCTTGCCATCTGCAGAAAACTTCGGTGCCGCGTGTGTACATCGCTCGACTTCCGCATTCACTTCAGCTCGAGCAGCCAGCAATCGAGGGTTGGTGAGGACTTTGGCTGGTTCAGTTGTGTCACATATCGCTTCGAAAGCTGAAAGTGAATCAAATGTAGCGGTTCGGCGGGGTGCATTGACCAGCGAGACGACGTCGTTCAACGTCTTCTTCGTGTACTTTTTGAACGCGGCAGTCATATCAGGGAACGGCGGTAACCATTTTATCGTGTTTCCAAGGTCGCCATGAGTGCCTACGACACATAGCCAGTCGCATCGTTGTTCGACGTCCTCGTGCAAAGGCTGGCAAATGGAATAAGTGAGCAAGGCCGATGTTGCAACAGGTGGCGAAAGGCATGCTGTTACCTGCGAAACACATCAACGATCGCGACTCTTTAATCATATGTTACGATACTGACATGCTCCGAACCAGTTGGAAAATCGTCGTCAGTTGCATGGTGGTGATCTATGATCAACCCAGTGTGATCACCGTCTATTATGGAAGGCCCAGGACGGCTGCCCTGGTCTATGACGAAGACATAGCTGGGTGATGTAGCCGCCATCTTCTCCCGTTCATCCTGGTTATGAATGTTGCTACCCTTCGGTAGCGTGTGTATATTGATAAGGTCTGGTTTCAATCCTAGCAACAACAGAGTATGGCGCAGGATGGCACCCGCGCTGAGACCGTCAGCATCTTTATCGGGCACGATCAGGACGTTGTTTTGGGCTTTGACGCTATTAGCACGTTTTTGTCAGTGAGTGGACTTTAGAGCCGTATGTTAACTCTTCGGCTCCAGGCCGTCTTCATTGGAAAGAAAGCAGATTTCCTCACCATTCTAGGATAATCTCTCTGGCTCTGTCGATCTGCTTTTGCGGCGCTGGCCACTGAATGGTGCCATCTTCGTTCTTATTTGATGGCGTAAGGTGATACTCAGGCACTTTCTCGGTTTTGGTCCTTTTCGCTGTCGTCGCGGCCTTCTCGGACGGCGCCTTGCGTTTCGTGCTACTCATCATCATCACGCGTGTCAGAGAAATGACGCTTGGCCTCGACACAAATCGCACACGGCAAATGTAGTGCAGCATTCGTCTGGATGCAGTGATGCAGAAGTCCACGGCCCTGACTTTCACGATTGAGGTTGAGGCTCGTGCTTGGCGTCATATTTACGTCGTCATCGAAGGGGTAATCCCATCAAAACAGCATCCTGTATAGTAGTAAATAGCTGATATACTCTTTGCCCCCGGTATCGACAGCTTTGATCGTTAGCTCAAAGGTGTCGTTGTCCTAAAACGTGATCTTGCTCGTTGGGTCCAGAAAGCCGAGCTCGAGCTTGGCTCTCAAGCTTTTGTTGGTCTCGATCTCACCTGGGCGTTGTAGAATAGCTCTGGGTCTTGACTTTTGCAAGTCTGTAGGCTGGACACAATGGTGTGCGATGCGGGCAGTGCGGAGAGCGAACCAGTGGTTCATCAAATCCGCTTTCTTGATGGCCTCGCTGACCTGACGTGGCCTTGAAAGTCCTGCAATTACCATAGCCAGGACACTAATGTGGCATACCCTGGCACTTCGTCTTCGTGGTACTAAGAGAAATGTATGAAAACTGTTTGTGCCTGGCCTGTGATTCCATGTCTGCCAAAAGCTCCGCGGCGAGGATCATACCACACCATCAGCCTTATTAAATTCCCGAAGTACTTGCATGATTTGCATCGGGCTGCCGTGTTTGCTTGAGTTCAAGATCGGGTCTTGCGATCTGAGACATGCTGAGCGATGACATCGAGCAGCAAAGTCACAGGAATGCCGATGGTCGACGGAAAGGGTGCAGCCAACGCATCAAAGTCTCCGCGGTGTGGTTGTGTCTGATGGATGGCTTCTGCCGTGACACCCAAGAAACTTTCACCTTTGGTAAGCCAAGCCGCGCACGTGGAGACCGGGGGATGGCGTTGCCTGTGGCGTCTTCAAAACACGCGGTGACATTCCAAGATGGGTTAGAAAGTGTTCCAGCCTTGGTCCCCAAGACAAGTTGGTTTTCGGGAGGAGGATCTAGACATCCTTGAGCGTCTGTTAGTTCATGCGCCCGCGGCTGATGGAAAGTACAAAGTACAGAGGACCTCGCACATGCCGCGTGCCTGCTCACAACCGCTCTCGCGTAAGCATTTCGTGTTTCTGTTTCTGCTTCCGCTCGACGACCAGCAATCCCTACCGCTTCCGCCACAACTTCGCTTCAACTCTGCGGGGAACTCACTTGTGACTTGATCGCCAAGACGCGACGATATCCATCACGACAAGAACAAGACCACGCGGGGAATTAAAGGCGGCGGGCCTTGCCCTCGCCCTTGGTCAACCTTCTTCATATAGCACACAAAAACAAGACACGCCACTCGTCGTGCCAGCTGCCTTACACAGTGCTACAATGCTCGGCTAGAGTGCGGGACAGTGGGGAGAGATCACACTACCAACCGCGCGATCTTGTGCCACCGGAAATCCGCTGGCGACCCAGTTACTATATACTGAGTTTGGTCCTGCCTGATTCTCATCAGCTCTGCAATGGCACATGCATCTTTAAACGCAGCTTCACTGTGCGCGGAGCTAGAACAACGGCGGCAGTACGATACCGCTGCAGTGAGGGCTGCCCTAGCAGACCGGCCACCCAGGAACTTCCCACTGCTCAATGCCGAAAACGAACAACGGCGAGCGTACGACACTACGGCTCTTCGAGCTGCTCTAGCAGACCACCCATCCAGACCATTGCCCATATTGAACGCTGAAACAGACCAACGGCGAGGATATGATACCACTGCTCTTCGAGCTGCCCTTGCAGATGCCCCACCTGGCCTGGGAAACATTACAAGCATCAGAACGTCGAATCGGACTACGAGACACTCCCGCCGGCCAACGAGTTATTTCAATGCATTTCAGACGTCGTGCTCGACGTCCAGCGATGCACCTCCAAGCTATTTACAAGCGGCGAAATTGAAAGGAACGAGTTCGTCCGATATCATCAGCTATGAGGAACTACCAGAGTACTCCTGCAGTGTCTCTGCCGAAGCGAAGCTTTTCTTATGTACTGAGTCGATCAGTCCACTGTCAGATGCTACCGCGGGCGATTGGAAGGAAGTCTTCGTGACTGTTCACGGCACCATGTTGAGCATCTACCGACTGAAGGACGGAGTTGCGGGGAGGCTGATCCACAGCTACACGCTGCAGCATGCTGAGGTTGGGCTGGCTCCTGATGTAGGACATAATGTTCTAATACCGCAGACTCGCTTTGCTCATTTCATTCCGTTCGGTGCACGGCGGAGGGCGTGGCAAAAGGACCCAGATATGTTCAAGCAAGTGCAACAGACAGTTTTGCGGTTACGAGCAGAGACAGACCAGCTGCTCTTGTCAGGGCCGGAAGAGGATGGTATACATGCTTTCATGTTTGCCATTGGCTCTGCGATCGATATCGCCCAGCCTATAGATGAACGCAGCATACCGAGACAGTGCACTGTTCCCAGACGGAGAAGGAGACAACGAACCCAACCTGATTCCGATCTTTCTGACCCTGCTCTTCTGGCCGAACAGGAACGCATTTTCCAGTTGATGTATCCTGGTCTCGCTGCGACGAGGCGAGCTGAAACTGCAGATACCATACCCGAACTACCGCAGACACCTCCTGCGCGAGAGACGCGAGAGGATGACGAGGTTGATGTTTCTCTTCTCCGGGAGGAGTCTGCCGCTTCGATGGCTGCTGAAGCAGCAGATGCCACAACCCGTCCGTCCACTACGCGACAGGAGACTTCATCCACCATCGACTCATCTTATGCGAACGATATGATCCACGCAACATCACCTAGCAACTTCGACCTGAAAGGCAAATGGTCACCTGCACACAATCGATCGCACACTCAAGTACAGCGCTACCTACGCAGGTGTCTGCCATTGCTACTCTCAGACTCCCCTCGAGCGAGCGACATCATGATCTCTGGAGGAAGAAGGGTGAAAGTTAACTGGCGAATGGAGCTTCTAGAAGATTGGGAACTCCAACCACCAACCTACAAGTCTCACAACTTTCCAATCGAACTGAGTCTTTTCCGGACAGTTTCGCGAAGTTCAGCCGCGGACTCGGCCTCGCCACAGAGCTCAGGTTCATTGTGCAGTAATGAGCAGCAGGATGAAATCACACCCGTCGAGTCCGGTCCGGAAAACCTGCAACTCAGCAAAGTATTGTCGACGAGCGACAAGCGAGCATCTCCTTCGAGTCTTGTACCTGATGGTAATGGCGAGTTTAAGGGTCAGGATCCGCGAGAGGTGGCGCAAGAAGTTCATCCTGTTGTCTTTTGCTTTTGAGAGAGAGAACGCATCAACGACTTATGATTGAACGACTGATGGAGCTATCTCCTTTGTTACTTGATATGACCGGCATTATACCCTTCATATTTGTTCGAGCTGTTCGAGCTTTAGCTCTCACGATTTCTATGTATAAAATGCTCTAGACTCACCTCGCTATTTCCATCGACGTGACACAGAGACCGCTATCAGTGAAATGATTTTGAGGAGTTTGATGTATAATCAATATCTGGTCAATAATCTATGGTCATTCACATGCATACATTCTCAATCCACAGGCTGAGACTGCCATAAAACTCCCCTTAGATTCAGTATGCCCTAGACGCCTTCGCTAAATCCAACAAAACTTTCCATGTTAGATCAGCACTTGATCTTCTACAAGCTCATCATCATGGCCAAAAGAATAAGAAGCCCTGTAAGGGCATGAGGGACCGATGTAGTCGGAGCTGCCGCCGAGGTCTCTACTGTGTCTCCTACGAAGGTAGGTCCGCAAGTCATCTGAACCTGTTCAGCGGCACTAACATAGTCGCTACTAAGAGGCTGGGTGGTGTTCGCGGCCGTTTCCGCGAAGATGGCCATCGTATTCTGCAGACATGTGGTACATGCTGGTTGGGATCCTCCGGGGAGCTGGACTCCGAGTGGGAGGTAGTAAATATAGCTACTTGTCGGCGCCGACGCGTTTGTCGCGGCATCGGCAAAGCAGTAGTTTCCGTCTGAGTCCAGAAGGCAAGCCGCTTGGTAGAGTGGCTGGTATGCAATAAAGCCGTTATATGCTTGCGTGACCACTGGGTTTTGCATTTGCAGATCCTCTCCGCAGGTATCATCTTGTTGAATCTCCTGTGCCCACCCGGCCATTGCGGTTGAGCATTGGTTGAAGTCCACTTTGCATGTGGCGTCCAAAGTTTGGGTAAGGCGTACGAGAGATCGAGACGCTGTGAAGAAGCTATTGGACGTCTGTGATTGATATTAGGGTCAGATTTGTGAACATTGTCCTGCAATAGATGTCTGCTCACCTGTAGAAGTAATGAAAAGGGCAGGCAGTCGTTAAAGGTCTGGTTGCTGAGAAAGTCGTTGAAGAAGTCTGGACATGTCGAGGACGTGAAATTGGTCCCTATGCTGGAATCAAATGGCCTGGGTAGTGCAGCGTTTCCTGTTTGAGTGGCGGTCTGGATGCTGCTTTCTGTAGCAGATGCACTCGTCTTTGGCTTAATCGTCGTGGAAGCCGACGTCTTCGAAGAGTCCTGTCTGGCTACCAGTGGCATACACGAGGGCACTTCGGGCACTTCGCTTCTGTCGAACAATAGTTCCCGAGGCAGCACTTCACTGGCTCCATAGATCCGCCCAGCAGTGACGCCATTGGGTAGAAGCAGGAGACAGCAAAGTAAAAGGAGTGACCAGATGTGTACAAGGCTTCGTCCAAGTCGAAGATGGACGTTTCGGCGGGCGTTGTTTCGCGATCGTTGTATACCGTTCGCACACCGATAAGGGTTCCCGGCTCGACAGCAGAGGCAGGAGGGATGGATCATCGCACCTGCTCGCAACCGTGTCGCTCGAGCATGCTCAGGGCGAAAGACGCCCGGCTGGACAGCAGTCGAAGCAGACTGGTCGTTGTTGACAACAAAGAAGACAAGCTGCAGCCCTCAGCCTGTGCGACTCAGCGCTGATCCACCAATCTAGAATTCCGAACCCGAAGAAGCGAAGGAATCCTTGCGGCCAAACCCGGTCTCCACCAGCCCTGAGGTCTGGGCGCGTTTCCGAGTGAAGAACAGCAGTCTTCAGCGGTGTTCCTCGTTGTGTTTTCGAAGAAGGACGATGGAAGGTTGGAGATGAAGATGAGCGCGGCGGTCGCGTGGTTTAAAGACACGCCGCCGTTGTGCCCGCGGATGGCGCTCCAGCAAAAAGCATGCGCCTAGTCCTGCCCGCATGCGATTGCTGCACTCCAAATGCGGCAGGGGAATCTATCGAAATTGACTCCCGTGCAGGATGGCAGCTTTCGGGTGGCGCTCGAACACACAGCGGCATTACTCACCGCGCACACGCGGGAGGAACCTGCGTCCACCAGCCGAGGCGAACCAGATTGCCAGAGTCTCAAGGAACTCATCGTCAGAGCCAGCGATGGGGTTGCTTGTATTCCTGACACAAACCCTTCGAATCAGGCTGTTGTCGGCATACTTTCACAACAACATCCAGCTTCTTTCAAGTCTGTGATGAGTCTTGGCCCATCTCAGCTGATGAATCTTGCATTGGCGGCGTGCGGGTGGCAGCATGGTCCTCCTCCAATTGGCCATCGTGCGATCCATCAACTTCCACACATGCACACCACCGGATGGCGGAGATGAAAAGATATTGTGAGAAAGTCGGTTATAAGACCGCATACCTTGTGATGATAATGCATCGCACGCGACTGCCCTGCTTTGCCTGCATCCTTACCGAACAACCAATATATCTCAAGTATCCTGGTCCAATAGCCCACACGCGTCTGCACTAGGATACCCATATCAAGTGTGTCAACTTGATAGAGAACCGCATGCGAAGAACCAAAGATCAGGTTTTGACAGTATGGTAGCCTTTGCCGATTAGGCCATTGCAGTTGTCTATTCTAACAGCACTCCGACCCATCGTTCTGGACTTTCCAATGAGGGTCGCATAGTCACCTTGCAGCATTTGACGGCTGGACACTCCGTGCATGTCTTGAATGCTGATGAGTACAAGTGTCCGCATCTTCCTACAAAGTAGTATGGCCAACCTACACTACCTTTTCCACAGACAAGCCAGCGAGCATCAGCGCAAATCCACCCACTCAAATTTTACTCCGCCTCATAGCCGCGCTATCCATTCGAACGCCTTCATCATTCTGTTCAGCAACGCTCAGATCAGGTAGTTCCATCGGCATGATCCTCCTTGGTGTGATACCAGCCACAAGATCATACTTTGAGAAGTCTGTCACTCCTTCATGATCTCGCAGGAAATCCTCATCAAGCATCGTTCTCCCAGATACATCCTTCTGCGGCGCTTTGATGATGGCCAGTATAGCATCCGAGAAAATCGATGGCTTTCGAAGCTGTCCTCGTGCTTCTTGGGTTTGTGAGCTCTGAGTAGCTGCGGATTCGATGGCCTACAGGTCGAATGAGCTAAGAAACAGAATTGCGTGGGCAACAGGTTTAGTGAACTTACGGCTGCAGGCCATAGACTTGTGATGGCCATCTCTGTTCGTCCTTCTCTTTCGAAATCCACTGCCATGCCTATTGTCAACGCACTCATCGCGAATTTGCCTACATGGAGTCAGCCAGAGCACAAATCTAAACAACTTCATTGGGACCTTTGAGCTTTCTTCACTTACCCATAGCATAAGCCGTCTTTCCTTTGAGGAAACGACTATAGATAGGAGGGGAGATAACCACTATGCGGCCTTTCCCCTTCCCATCCTTTCCATTTTTATAGAAATGTGGTAAGACAGCTTGTACGGTTCCATATAGTCCTTCCGGGTTCACAGCCTGCACAAACGCGTCACGTCAGCCCATCTGTTCCCAAACAACATACACCTTCTCCGAGGCCAATCTGTCTCTTCTGAATAGTGTGAACAACTCACCTGCATCAACTTAAACCTCCTCATATCCGTCTTTTCCACACTCGACCACCAGATCGCCCCAGAATTATAAACCACAACATCCACACCTCCGTATACTTCCTCCGTCTTCTGCACCATATCTTTTATCCCCTCATAGTTCCGGACATCGAGCTGTATAGCCGTAGCCTCCCCACCCGCCTCCTCGATCTCTCGAGCAACAGTATTGATAGTCGACTTTGACGAATTCGGATCTGGTGGAAAGGGAGAGCATGTCGAGGCATCGGAGGTAGTTTTGGCTGCTACGACCACTGGGAGGGATTGTTAGTTCCTGATTTTCGGGATGGAACATTATGGTCTTTTGGCTTGGAGGAGGTAGATGGAGGGATACGTACCGGCATATCCATTTCTTGCCAATTCGATCGCTACATGCCTTCCAATGCCTCTGGATGCTCCGACGACTATTGCGACCGGTTTGCGACTGGGATTGCTCATCTTTGCTGGTCGGTGGGAGGATTGTGGAAAGGAAGAATGAGAGAGATCAGAGAGATCAGAGATGGAACCTACAGGCTGTTATAGCTAACAGAACTCGATGTTGTACATTGTTCACATAAACACACGAGGTTGTTGTAGCTTTGTAGCTTGTAATCGTTATTTGAAAGCACGACCGAGGCGAAGAGAGCTCAGGGATGACTGATCAGCACAACACCTGACGGACTCAGCAACATTTGGATCCACCACGATTGCAATGGAGATGAGAGGGAAGGTTCTCAGTATTAACAGATTCTTTCATTTTGTTCATCAGAATTGTCAAAGAAGCTAAGGTACTACGAGTACATGACCGAAGGAAGATCTAACACTTCACTCCCTTTTTACCCATCCCATCAGCATCCACACAGAACGCCTGCTCTGTATGCCAAGTTCGCGTAAAGTTCACTCATTGAGCACGTAACAGAATCGACCATCATCATTGGCGATGCATTTAGTCGACCTCCTCCATGGCGCTCTCGCCAGCAGCCGCAGCGGGTGCAGCATCTGGAGCAGCAGCCTCCGCCTCCGTCTCAACATCCTCGTCGACGTTGAGGCCAAGCGACACCAGCT
>KZ110066.1:5434-23133 GCA_002116395.1 Ramularia endophylla | reverse complement strand
CTAAGGAAAATCGAAACAAAATCTTTCCTCTATTCTATCGAAACGACGGTAAGGAAAGCTAATCACACATACTTTAAGTACATTGTTTAGTACATAGTAGGATAGAAGATCGGGATGTTTAGTATATAGGCGCGTTACTAAGAACAATTTATCCTAGCAAAAAAAAAAGATAGTAAGTAACTTATAGCTATTATGCGTACAACGCAAGACTATTTGTGTCTCTCGCAAAATATCGACGAAACATCCTTGTGACGGAATGCGAACCAAAGGGATGGCCATTGCTTCGACCACCGGTCCTCTATTATCCTACAGACCTGCGTGCAAGACAGATCAGCTATCAAAGCTTTTACTTGGGTCCTAGTCTATACGTCGCCCCGGTTTTGGACCCGAACACCTTCGAAGTGACAGTCTACCTCCCAGGGACTGGCACGTTCCAACACGTATGGACTGGCGCGATATATACTGGCGGGCAGGAAGTTGTCGTCTCTGCACCTTATGGCAAGCCGGCTGTGTTCATTGTTGAAGGTGCGAACACATCGGATCTGCAGCCTTTCTTGGACTTTGTGAACAAAGAGAATGCGACGAAAATCTTGGTGGACTAGATATCGTTCATCAAACGCAAGCATGGCCGAAAATGTTCCATCAAGTATCAGACCAACAAGAGCCAATGTCCTGCAATGACCAATGGAAGCGTAAACTCTGTACGCCGCTTTGCTCACTTGTCACATTGGCACTCATTGTGAGGTCTTCTTTGGATTCTTTCGCTAGGGGTGAATCATGTTACCAACCAGGACGGGCGTTGTAACTTTTGCCGTGCTGTGCTTTTCGGCACAGACTGTCTGTACTCACAGTCGCAAGATCGCGACCGAGGGTTCCGGGACATATCTTCGCCCTGTCTCATGAGAGTAGAGGTAAGCGGTCTATCCTCTGTGGGGTTTTGCTCGTCCAGTCAGAAACATACTTACACTCGCCCTTCGAATCGATGGCTTGGCCAACATTCGACAAGTTGTCCAGTGTCTGAAAGCTCCGAGTCTACTTGGCCATATCGTTAAACATCTTATAACAACTATGCTTGGCTTCGAACATACCACGTCGTTTGGCGATACGGTCCCAAAGATGAGTGATCGCCTTGTAACAGAATATAAGATCACGTCAAGCCAACCATTTGAGCACATCATGACTCCTATTACAATCATCTCGTGCCTATAGCGAGTGATGAACAAGTCAGCATCTTCTCCTGCGTCTGGTGAGGAATGTACACAATGTGTCAAGTTGTGTATTGTACTTTCCGCCATCCAGACTGTACCTACATGTTTGGCTTGAATCCAGCCATGATCTTGAGCCTAGCAATCACAGCTGGGAGCGTGCACACCACATATACCATCGGGTATACAATGACACTTCGTGCTGCAGATTCAGCACGACGTCGCAGTTGTTGTTGATCATCGCTCGTCCAGAGCATCCGTCTCGACCGACGCCATATGAAGATGAACATGATCTGGTCGAATATGTCAGTGGATAGGATGCATTGGCTCGCCTGAATGACATTACTGAGTAGATGAGGACAACAGCAAATTCCGTGACTATTAACCAGATATAATGCAGCCTGGCAATGGTCAGCATTGAATATCAGACAGTGGCCCAGATGTCCCTGCATATTGGATGTCGTGATTCAGCTGGTCCAGTCTACTGGTAGAGAAGATGCACTCCCCAGCAAGACCGCAGACATGCTTACCAGAGACGCTCCTGCATATCTAGTCCCAAAACTTAGCAATTGATCATGCCCAGATCCACGACAAGGCTCATCTCACCACAAGACGAGCCCGTGATCTACATGCTTACGTTTCTCATTGATCCAACACCACATACCCGCACGCATGTAGAAATCACTTGGATGCATTGCGACGCCCACCGAAGCGCAGAAGATGGTAAACATCCAGACAGCAACGACCGTGGCGAGGAATCGAAGAGGACCCATTCGGCAGTCTAGCACAATGTCTGAGAAAAAGTGCACTGCAAGTGTCAACGTGAACGCGGCACTGCCAACGTCGCCTGTGTTGAGAAACCATCCTGGAAAAGGATCAGCAACAGCTGCAGCGTCCACGAGAATCTCTCCATGGAGACTGACCTTGAGCCCAACAAGCAGATGTACCTGCCTACCAATAGCTGTTAGCTCAAAAATGCCGACATATCGATCACAATGAGTTGAATTACCCAAATTCCGTCTAGTGATAGCCATCGCAGACTGAAAGAGAAGCCAAGGGCTTGGATGAAGTCGGCAAGTAAAAGATTCATCAGCAGTGCAACATATTGGTTGATATGAGCGATCCTCCGACGATCCCTCGTCAAAACATGACAGGTAAGGTAAGTGAAAAGAAACCCAGTGCTGACCAAAGACAACAATGCGAATGCTGATACAGCTGAGAGGCCAATGTGAACCACCTCGGGCAAGGGCGAGAGGGAGAGAAAGGCGTCGGTTCCATTCGCCATCGTTGTGTGGAATCCACCGAGGATGGTCGTCGTTGACCTGGAGACAAAAGACCTGCTTGATCATACGAGTGCTAGTAACTTCATGATATCAATTTTCGAGGGGTGCAGCTAAGCTTCTCAAGGGACAGCAATCACATGTCTTGTATAGCTCTAGTCAGGATCATCTAGGAAAGTGGATCAAGGTGACTTGGGGATACAGCAAAGTATAGCAGTTGAACAACTTCGGAAGGTTCATCAAGTGAGATGCGAGTGCAAAGCATAAACCTTCTGAGGAATGAATCGTACGTTCCATTTCGTATCGCAGAGAGTGGTTGGTCCACTCTGTAGGTGCTGACGACCTAGCCCTAAGTGCTGTGTGCAATTCGTCTTCTCAAATACGCATCAGGTCGCTGGTGGACCACTACATGGGCAGACGACTGAAAAGAAAGGCAATGGCATGTAGGCCGCAGCGACACATGATACTTCGATATCCTCTCCCGCCATTGTGGGCGACAGAATGGAAAGGGGTTGATCCTGCGACGGAGAGGTATTGACCGTCGAGGGCGCCGCGTGATATTCACGAGGTCCGGGTTGTATTCTGATGCTGGGGTCGGCTGCCGAAGGGACCATGACACCGATGAACTCTGTTTGGCATTTGAAGGCATGTCCCTGTCGAAAGCTCATAAGACGGCAGCCATCCGCACGTCCCCGCCAGGATGTGTCAGGGATAAGGATCGTGGTTCGAGTGGTTTGTGAGATTGTTGCAAACTTTTCATCGTCTTCTTGCGGGGAAGTTCGAATCGGTGATGAACTGTCTTTGGTGGGAGTCGATGAAAGCCTCGTTGTGAAGATCATGAAAGACTAATGTACGGAGCACAGTCGGTATCTTCACAGGCTCATCTACTGTTCACGAAGAAGCAGAAAGGCTCGGAGAAACTCGGATTTGGTAAAAGGTGAACCCAAGTCACCTGTCGGCCACCACTGCAAAAGACCTTTGCAACTCCTGGGAAGAGCGACATCTTTCATTTCACTTTCTTACTCTTCTTCGTCCTTTTCCTCTCCGCGACCTTGGTTTCGTCTTCGTCTGTAGAGCCTTTCCCCGCTGTCTTCTTCGCGACAACATGAATGCTGGACGGAGTGATGACAGGCGCCGACACCATCATTCCCTGCGTCTTGAGAGCGGGATCACCAGTAGTGTCGACTACGAAATCAACAACATTCTCGGAGGAGGAGGAAGACTGAGTCTTTTTCGCGGCATACTTTTCCTCTCGCCGGAGAATATAGTCCTCGACACTGACGCCTTTGGCTGCCGCACGCTCTGCATACCTCGCTGCTTTCGCCGCAGAGACCGCGCCAGATGTTTGCTTCTTCTCCAGCCGCTCCTTCCTCTTGACATCCTTGGTAATTGTCTTTTGAGCCGCCAAGTTATATCTGTCAACCTGTTTAAGCTCGCCTTTTGAGCTCTGTTGCATCTCCTTCGCCTCTTCGACCTGCTTGACCAACGTCCGATCCGCAGGACTCAGCTGACTGTTGAAGTAAGCCCTTGCAGCACGCTTGAGCTCACGTTGTAGCTTTTCGCGCGTGTGTTTTGCCTGCTTACGAGCCGACTTGCTCGAGCCCTCCCCAATAGCCGCCGGCTCTTTGAGTCCTGCCTGGTCGAAAATGTGGATGAATGTAGCCTCGTCCACTTTTGGCGACTTCCTGCTCGATGTCCTCTCAACACTAACACTTTTGCTTCCCTTGGGAACGAGACCACGCTTGACGGCCTCGTTCAACACAACTTTCGTCTGACTGCTAAGACGTTTTGCCAGCTGCTCACCCGCCGACATGTCTGTGCCGTTCATCTTGCGCCGTGAGCTTTTACCCGATCCCGATCCTTCACCCTTGCCGTCTCTTTTCCGCTTCAGAGCTGTAGTCTCAGCGGCTTTGCTTGCCTTGTCATCCTCGCTCTCCATGGTGCCCTCAACCGTCTCGCCCTTGACGAATCGGCCATATAATCCACCATAGTGCACGCCCTTTTCCCGCACGTTGGCCAGAGTGCTCTTCGTACCGGAGCCCAGCTTCTTCAAGCCCTCGTCAAAAGCGCGCATCCACCACTGATCGGACACGGCGGCGTGCTTGTTCAGGCCCACACCCAGCACATCTACCTTTTTGCTCACCAGCAGCGGCCGCCGAATCCCACGATCTGTCGTATCCAGCGAGTGGCCATCTCCACGCCAGCCGTGGCGCTTAAGGTATGCCTGAGTATCCATAATCCTCTGCTCCGGTGCAGAGACGAAGACGTTGAAAGTACTAAGGTACGATTCGACTGGACTTGCCTCGCAACTTTTTTTGGTTGGTCCGAGCTTTTGGCTTCTTCTGAAGCTTTGGCGTTTTGTCTTCCTTCGCCGACCTCACCTTTCCATCATCAGCTGCTCCTTGGGAAAACAGTGCTACCATCAGCTCCGGTTTCGCGACAGCATACTCGCATTCTTAACGTGCGATCTACATGTGATGACGACGCGGACGCCGATACGGGCGCGGGTGAGCACGATTGGAATACACCTCACCGGACAGCCCGCGGCTGCTTCATTCACTTCAGACAGCACATCAAGTAGTACAGTAGGTGGGTAGGCAGCTGGCTGACTAAACACTGGCTGTGTCAAGGACTCTGCAAAGTCGTCCTTTGACACGTTTGACACCTTCAATGACACCTACACAACCATTTCTTCAACTCCAACGCAGATGCAACCACCTTACACCAGGACGTAGGAAATCAATGGGATCAATCATCGCCGCGGTTGTATTGCGGAGCCAGACGACCTGAGCTTTCATCCATCAGCTGAGCAAGTAGCGCGCAGCCGCTGCCATTAACCGCCAAGACCTGCGGCGTCTCCGGCAGCGCAAAATCCATCCGCCGCTTCTTGCCAGGCCTTATACCATCGCCAGCATGAACGACGACCGCACTCCGCACGCGCAGCAGCAGTCTGGTCTTCTCACAAAGCTTCCACCCGAGATTAGATGTCGAGTTTGTGGGAGTATGTGCTCTCTGCGCCTACGACCAAACATGGCACCAACATCACACGGAGGCCCCGGAAAGAAACACCGCCTGGCAGTTCCAATTTGCTATCACTACTTGCTGTCTGCCGCACCACGCACAATGAAACCGCCGGGATCTTCTACTATCACCAGACGTTGCAAATCGGCAGCCACGACATTCGCTCTTTTGTGAAGTCCACAAGCTTCCCTCGACGCATTAACATTCGCAATTTGAGAGTCAACGTAGATCGTCTCCAGCAAGTCACCTTGGTTTGCAGATGCCTGCGATATATGCCCCACATCGCAGATGTCTCATTTGTGTTTGTTGCTTCCTCTGACCATCCATGGCTTGGCAATCATTGGTGGCTTGAATCTGCGCTCAAGCAGGAGGCCCCTATGTTGAAACGTTGCGGACTGAGATCGGTACCTTCCGCCTCGATACGGATTGAACCCGGAAAGGGCAGACATCATTAAGGAGCTATGCTCAAGGACTTCGAGAAAGCAATCAAGGCGGCCCAATCACCGAGAGTCAAGAAGACTGCCCATGTGCTGAAAACCTCGCAAGAGCAGCAGCGGAGCTAAGGAGCATACCATCACGGCCTCGCAAATATGCTACGAGCGTGTTGTTGGGCGAACGATATGGATGTGTTCTTCGGTACATTAAAGCCGGTGCAGCTGTGTGGAAGCGGTGTCTTTAGTACGACTTGTGAAAATGTCGCGAAGGACCGTTGATCGAGAGGGATCTAATGCGGTGGAGAGCACCTGTAAGTACTAATATGATGCGACGAGTTGGAAAAGTCAACTTCATGTATATCAGCGAGGAATTGAGCTCCAACTTATCATTCACAGCCTCGAGACATACTTTGTGTGATCAAATGGAGACATGGGTAGCTGCCCATTCGGCCACGTACTTAGCCTATCTACCACCACAACTCGAGCATCAGAAAAGCCTTGGAATCACTATCTATCGTAGTCGAAAGATTGCTACGCGCATACGAGAGTCGCTTGATCGGGGCGGTACCGCGCAAAAGCCGCCATGTTGACCCACCGACACCACCATCCAATGCTGGCATCACGTAATTCTGGAACTCATGCCACAAGACCAAAACCCTCGCATTATGGCAGAGCAAATAGGCACGAGTACGCGATCGATCTCACAGAACATTGCATTGATCCAAGCCAGCATGTTCAATCTCAATCCTGTCAATGGTCCAGAGGTGGAGTTCGAGCGAGATCGTGTTCAGCTAGAGCTTGCCCGCGCTTGATACGCCAAGTCTATGCTTGACCCACATATTCAACAACCATGTTTCACTCCCCTTTCAGGGACGACATCCGGTAGACCTATCTAACAACTGTTGAATATTATGGGACCTGTCACCATCCAGTGGATACAGTTGTCGACATGGGAGCTCTATCCTTGCCTCGAGCCGTTTGCATTCTCCAATCCGCAGGTCGCAACGGCACAAGCAGATGAAGGCATATGCGTGTTGGTCTGCCAGTGCTATGTCGCTACCAACCGCTCATGGGGTATGGCCCGTGGAGTCCAAGGCTTATGCAACAGTTAGATACGGTACGGCAAAGACCGTGTCTCCCTCGCTGTGCAAGGAAGTGATCGGATGAACTCAACAGAACGATCAAGAGTGCTTCAAAAAGTGCAATTGCCGTTTGATACTGTGCACTCTCTACGCTTCTCACTGTTTACAAGTATGGGTATGTGATTCTCTCTGGCTACTTTTCAGAGTCTAACCGCGGGCATAGCTACTACCTCCATGGTCACGCAAGTCCCTTACGATGGCAGGATTCCGCAAAGTCATACTACTCCGCTTGCCAGAAGTAGATCGACCCTGGAAAGCACGAATGCTACGCAGCACGGTCTTGGCGTATCCAAACTGGCTCACGTTGAAATGTATCCTACGCCAACTGAACAGGAGTATCTCACTCTTCGAAAGGTCGCCGATACGATCCCGCACACGGCATATCTTCTTTGCGTAGTGGAATTGTGCGAGCGAGCCTCTTATTACGGCGCTAGCACTGTGTTCTCCAACTTCATGCAGTTTCCTCTACCCGACGGCGGTAATGGTGCTGGAGCACCGGCCCGTGGATCTGAGGATACCGCAGGAGCGCTTGGCAAAGGTTTACAGTTTTCGAATGCCATGACTCTGTTGTTTAAGTTCCTGGCCTACATCATACCAATCTTTGGAGGCACGTTCTTTTCCACCGAGACGGACTTCCAGCTATGCTGATACTCGAATCTAGGATGGCTAGCAGATACAAAGATTGGGAGATTCAGAGCAATCATGCTTGGGGTCCTCATCTGCGGTTTGTCGCACGTTATCATGATTGGAGGTGCAGCGCCAGCTGTTCTTCAGGCTGGGAATGGGACTGCCCCGTTCATGATATCTCTCATCCTGCTCGCGGTCGGAGCTGGAATCTTCAAACCAAACGTAAGCCCGACCCTTCTGGACCAGTTCAAGCACCAGCAGCCTTACACCAAGATCCTGACATCTAATGAGAGAGTCGTCGTGGATCCCGAGGTCACAGTGCAACGTATAATGCTCGTCTTCTACGGTTTCATCAACATAGGTGCCTTCTTTGGCATCGCAACTGTATACAGTGAGAAGTATGTTGGCTTCTGGCTTGCTTTTCTGTTGCCTGGAATTGCCTACTTTGCTCTTCCAGCACTGCTATGGTACCTCTATTACAAGCTTACAACATATCCTCCGGACGGTAGCGCGCTTAGCAAAGTGTGGAAGATATTCACAGTGGCTGTCAAGTACAGTAAGGGCGCTTTCTGGAGGCCGGGTTTCTGGGATGTGGCACAGCCAAGTGTGTTGGCCGAACGAGGCATCACGACTTTCAACGGCAATGCCATCTGCTGGACCGATAAAGATGTTGACGATGTCAAGCGCACAATGGTTGCATGTGCAGTCTTCCTTTACTTTCCGATCTACAACCTAAACGATGGAGGTATGTTGGCAGCGCAGCTTCATGCTTTATTACTGCATAGTCTTACTGACACTTACAATCTGCCAGGCATCGGTTCAGTGGCAACCAGTCAAGGCTCGACACTGACCACAAATGGTGCACCGAATGACCTCTTGGTACGGGCAACTCATACTTTCAGCATCTCGCAGCCGCTTACAATGTTTCTTCCACAGAGCCATTTCAATCCCATCACCATAATAGTCTTCGTCCCGCTACTATCATATGTGATATATCCTGCATTGCGAAGATACAACATCAAGTTTGGAAGGATCAGCCGTAAGCCAGTTCTTCTACAGTCCCGAGCACGCGCAACGCTGACTGACACTTCTTAGGTATTACCTTCGGCTTCGCACTTGCTAGTCTATCCAGCGTGATAGGCGCCATCGTTCAGTGGAAGGTCTACCAGACCTCTCCCTGCGGATTTCACGCGACTGGCTGTGATGGAGTCTCGCCAATAAGTATCTGGGTACAGATACCCAACACCGTTCTCGGTGCGTTATCAGAGTGTTTCTGTAACGTCACCGCTTATGAGCTGGCCTACGCTCGCTCGCCACCTGGAATGAAGGCACTTGTCGTGTCTCTCTTCCTCGCCACCTCTGCACTCAGCAATGCATTGGCCGAAATCCTGTCGCCTGCTATCAAGGATCCTCATCTGGTCTGGATCTGGGCAGGTCCTGCCATTGCGCTTGCCGTGCAGACTGTGGTTTTCTGGTACAAGTACAAGCAGTTTGACAACGACGAATTCATGACTTATGAGGAATCAATGGCGGTCGTGCCGCCCAAGAAGAGCGTCCTTGATAAAGCCAGGGCGAGCGAGGAAGTGAGAGGCGAGAAGGATGTGCAAATCCAAAGTGTCATAGCGTAGACACAACGTCTCGACGCATTGAATTGGAATGCTTCGTCTGGAGGGCCTCAGCTAAACAGGGATTGCTAATACAATTTGAAAACACGGGCGACAGCGACGACCTCTTTCTCAAGAGGATCTCACTCCGATGCGGCCAGATGCTGTCCGGACCGGCCTGACCATAAATCTCGTCTTCTAGGTCAATGATTATTGATGTCGTTGTCACCATCGCGTTTCCATTGGACTGAAGTGGATTGGTCTCAGGTCTTTCACAACCCTAACCCTAAGTGACATCCTCGAAGTCTTTGATTAGACAGAGCTTAACGGCCGTGGGGTATATATTCTTTCACGACTCGCAACAACAGGCAGTATCAAAGCCATGGACACAGTTGAGAAATCAGTCGCGAATGACCCAAGACCCGATGCAGGTTTGGGAAGACTGGAGCAAGACACAAATGGCGATTTTCCTCGATCAAAAGAAGCGGCAGACACAGATGATCTGGAAGCTGGCTCATTTCAAAGAAGCCGGAGCAGTGAGTAGTGATCCTTCGAGCGACATGCATACACTAAACTTTTGTAGCACGCCAGGACAACAGCGTGAGCGCGCCTCCCTTCAAAGCTCTCTCATTCTTAGATCGATTCCTCGTAATATGGATCATTCTCTCCATGGCCTTGGGCATAATACTTGCCAACGAAGTTCCATCCACCGGCCCAGCTTTACAAAAAGGAACATTCATCGGCGTTTCCATTCCTATAGCCGTCGGCCTTCTCGTCATGATGTATCCAATTCTTTGCAAAGTCCGCTTCGAAACCCTTCATCTCCTACTCAAATCTCGAGAACTATGGAAACAGATTGGCATCTCCTTCGTTCTCAATTGGATTTTAGCGCCTCTATTCATGACAGCTCTGGCATGGGCGTTCCTCCCAGATCGACCAGAATTGAGGAATGGCTTAATCTTCGTGGGAGTGGCGAGGTGTATTGCCATGGTTCTCATCTGGACGGATCTATCAGGTGGCGACGGAGATTATTGCGCTGTGTTGGTGGCGTTCAACAGTATCCTCCAGATTGTGCTGTTTGCACCCATGGCTGTCTTTTATACGGAAGTGGTATCCAGGGATCCTTCTGGAGGCACAATTGGAGATGACTTCTACTCGGACGCTGCGACATCCGTTGCAGTATTTCTGGGCATTCCTCTAGGAGCCGCGGTCGTCACGAGGCTGGTTCTCAGACGGTTGATGGGAGAACACAACTACCAGTTTTACTTCATCCGCTTCATCGCACCGTTCTCATTAATCGGTCTGCTATACACGATCATCGTGTTGTTCGCCTCCCAGGGATTGCACGTGGTCCAGCAGATTACGTCTGTTCTGAGAGTCTGTGCGCCTTTGATCGTCTATTTCCTGTGAGTACTCTCAAAGTTCGATCGCAAGACCGCCGTAGCTAATATTATACCTCAGCGTGGTTTTCACCTTTACAGCATATATGATGTGGAAGTTTGGGTTTGGCTACAAGGTTAGTGCAACACAAAGCTTTACAGCAGCAAGCAACAACTTTGAGCTCGCCATTGCCGTCGTGGTGGCCTTGTATGGTGCTGGATCACAGGAAGCGCTCGCAGCGACAGTGGGGCCGCTTATAGAAGTACCGGTGCTGATAGCATTGGTTTATGTCATACAATGGTGTAAAAAGCGTTGGGGTTGGGAGGGATAGCACCAGCGATACCGCTGTTCATATGACTATCATCCAATGGCAAACTTCTCCCCGAATCCAGGTAGGTCGTCTTGAAGGACTCTGCCGACGCAGCGACTGTCTCGAAAGGCATTGAAAGCCTTGATTTGGCATGTGTGCTCGTCAAAGGGCGGTGGAACGATCGAAGAACCTCATTGGATATATTCTCATATCGACAGTTCTGGATAGCTGATGGTCTAGCTACTGAAGCCCGCCAGTCTCTCCTCACTCATTCGATGTTGGCAGCGTTGAAGGCTGCCCATAGCTTTGTCGGAGATTCCGGAGATACGTATTCTGAGTTTGGCTGTGAGGCATGATACATCTCGGCAGGCTGTAGGAATGGTCCACTCGTTGCATTCGATGATGACTCCTCGTCCTGTAAAGGATCTGGGATAAGGACATCCTCAGCATAGGCGACATTTATGCCCTTTGCTGCCTTTTCTAGTTTCAAAAGGAATGTGTCGCAGGCAACCTTTGCGATTTGTGAAGCGACAGAGTATGCCGGTGGCGCAGCGACCAAAAAGAATGGACCTGGAACAGCGCGAAGCAGGTTGCTGCTATCGTTCTTGCATCTCGACTGGAGGTACTCTATTGTGGCCTCGGTGGCGCCATGAACGAAAGCAATGCTTCTTGTCCAAGCCTGATGAAGCTGATTTGCGTCCATGCTGAGAACATCTCCACTCGCCGCCTCGCTCTGCTCGCTCGCGGGACAGCACAGCACGCCTTGAATCTCACCTGTTTTCGTGATCTGCTGCACTGTGTTCTCCACATCTGCTTGGCTCCATTGATCTTGAAAGTGTGTCGTGACGCTCATCTCTTTGCTCAACCGGCCAATCAATGCATAACAGTCCATCTTCAGCGCCTTCAACGCAGCTTCATGTTCGTGACTAGCGACAAGAATGATGCCAGATAGGGGCTGCCGGCTGACCAGCATTTCGATATATGACAGCGTGGACTCGTGTAGCGCGCCTGCAGCCAAGACAAGCAGCTGTCCTCGAGGTGTTGTGATACTCGGCTCTGCTGGCAGCTCCACTGCTACCGGCTGGGTGTATGCAGGGCTCTTCGGTACGTTGATAGACAGGCTGCTCGTCTGCGATCTGGACGGCACGTGTGACATGTATGAAGGGACATAGGGCGTCCTGCTGCTCGCGTGGCTTGTCGGTCGGGAGACGGCATGTCCGTTGGTGTTGGTACTGCCAATCCCATTTCCATTGGGATTGAGGCGTGCTGCTGTTGCCGAGACGCCAGAATACACGCTGCTTGTCCTGCGCCCTCCATCTTCATACAGCGAGGATGAGTCCATGGCGGCGGCGATGGGCCTGTCGTGAGGTCGGTCGAGAGTCGATCTGTTAGGTATCCCTTGGTCGCTGATGAGGCACCTGTATGTTGATGGCTTTCTGTACTCGCAACGTATGGTATTCTAGTCTGGTGCAAGGAAATAAGAGGGAAACAACCCTGGCATATCTCAGAAATCCCTACATTATTACCTAGGGCAGGTCCCCACCAGACTCCGAGACACGAGGCGCCAGCCGCCATCCGAGCCATATTATGCCGAAGTCTCTATGGTGAAAAAGCACTGCCAAAGTTCTGCATAGAATCCCAAAAGCGATGTTGATGTAAGAGTCTTCCAGAAGAACGTCGATGGCCCATGTTAGCTTCGCAGCAGATGAATATGTTCCCGTCCCACAATAGCCCTCCGATTTCGTCTTACAGGTCTTGGCGCTCTTCTTATTACATCTCAGATCTGACGTCTGTCAGACGAAACAGATCATCGACCATGTGCTTGTTCATCATCGTGTGTCTGTCCACGTGGATCGGATGAAAGATGACCATTATTGTGAAGGACCCCATCTTGTTCCTCTTCCAACCTCGGTATGCAACATCGCTCCCGACTTCGTAAACGAACCAGCCTACAGGTACGACGCCGATCAACCCGTAGCTTTCTTGGTATGCGGAGCATCGTGGTAATGACCCAATCGAAACCAAGCAACTCGCGGCATATTGTCGATCACCTGAATAGCCTTCAGGTTCAAAGCGAACTTCAGCAGTGATAAGTACTCTTTCATCTTTCCTCCACATCTTCACACAGCAACAAACCATCAACGAGCACCTCGAAAAGTTGAAAGCCATCACAAGAGAGCCAACCATCCATCACAAGAAAGCCATCATGCAGCCTCGATCCTTCCTCGCCGTCCTGCTGGCATTCGTAGCATTCGCCGCAGCATCACCTGTTACCACACCAGATGAAATCGAGGAGCGCCAGCTTAATGGGCTGCTCCTTTGCCCTCTCCTCGGAACTCCTCTTTGCAATGTCGAATGCGAACTCGCAACAAATGCTACAGGACAATGCTCCCCTTCCCAGTATGTAGCCTGCATAAGTTGCGCGACTTGTTAATGGTGTGACTGACCATGACTCTTAGGAAATGCTACTGCGCTGATGCCAATGGAACTATCCTTTCTTGATCTAGATAGACTGTTGCGAGTTTTGCGGGACAGCAATCGAATCGACAGAAAAGCGAATGTCATAACATTCATTCACTTCCAAATCGCCAAGACACAGGTTTCCAGCACATGATTAGGTCGGCACGACGAATATACCTGCCGGGCCACCTAAATCATCAGAGTCCGGATCCGAGACGGGATCCATCGCGAATCTTTCGTCGGTAGGCACGCTCATCATGAATTGATCCCACCTTGGATCTACACATGAAAATTGATTAGCCGCGCACACATGTACAACGTGTAGCGTCATTTCGATTGTGAGCATCGATTGGCCGTTCTGATATACTGCTTACCATCAACAGCGGCATCTCGCAATCCCTGACCATACGTCCGAATACCAGTCAAAATTCGTGCACGGACAGCATCCAGCGTTGGGCGATCGTCCGGCAAGTATTCAAGACAGTCCCAGGCAAGCGCCAAAAGATCCGCACTGTAGTATGCCGTGACTTCAGGTCTCCATGCGGTAGGTTTCAGGCGGTCTGCCCTGAATGTATTTCCACCTGCAACTAGCATACTGCCATCTCCGTTTTGATTCTGGAGTAAACCCCAGATACAAATGCCAATTCCCCACGTATTGGACTTCGTACTCATCCGCTGGGGTGTATCGGCTCCGTGTAATGTGCTTCCCAATTGCTCCTGTTACAATTTAGTTTACGGTCATAGAGGCTGGGTGGACGGACTTACTGGTGGCATGATGTCTTCCGTGCCAAGTTCCCTATGCACCAACTGGCCATAGTCGCTTGTTTCATTCGGAGGTACAATATAAGCTGCGCCAAAGTCGGCAAGCTGAATGATATAAGCAAAGCAGTGATGCGTGACGAAAGGGCTGGTTTACCTTTGCTGTGGGATATCTACAAAACTTTGTGCCTGGACCAGCAAGGAACACTGTGAAAAGAAAATCAGCATTCTTGTATGGCGCTTCGATCAGCATAAGCATCAGTCATTTACCATTTTCCATTTTCAGGTCGCGATGGACAATAGGTTCCCAGGAGGCGCCACCAGGATCGATGTCACCTCTTTCGAGAATTATACAAGCTGTTACAAGATCATCGAACAGTTTCCAGACGAGAGGCTCGGGTAGCAAGGCAGATACATCTGGGGCAAGTTGCCAAAGGTCACCCAGACCGCCTACATCGTTAGCTAGGGTTATTAGCAGTGCAAAGCTGTGTGAAACCCACAGAATTCCAAGTAGAGCCGAATCCTATTCGGACGATTCCAACGCAAAGTAGTGGCATCATTGACACGCCAGTTTCGAAGCTTTACAATCTTGTCCGACCCGATGCGGCTTCTCAGCCGAAGCATTGATGTGATCCTAACAATGTCAGAGATATCATTAACCACCATCGAAGTGGCACTTTTACTCACTCCGTAGGTAGATTGAAGCCGGGTACGGTCACCGAATCCCATATACTTGCTCGACTGGAATATTTAGATTCCTCTTTGATGACAATACGCTACGAGGCAGTCAGTGAGAAGAGCATCCTATGGGCAAGTAGATGGGCGTGTCGTACGTCTACGATGTTCCCATTCACCATCTTGGTGTATGTTGTGATAGGTTTGTCGTTGCCTCCGCTGCCTGTACTACCCTGCGGTACCCAATCTAATGAAAGAATACCAGAAAGAATCCTCGCTGCGGCTGCGGCAGCCGTATCGGCAGTGTCGTCGTTCTGTTGATCTTCATCGGTCGTGTCCGGTGCGTGAGGTGCGTCAGGCGCGTCGTCGGTGTCGTCGCTCTGATGGGTTATATCAAGGATATGTGCCGTCAATGCATCTCGAAGAACTTGTTGGGCATCGCGAAGATTGCCCAAGTATCTCAGAGTATGGTCACGATCAAGTGGATCTCCAACATTGTGTCTGTCGTTCCAAAGAGCCGAAGATGTATCGATAAGCGTCTGCCTCAGAGCCACTATTGTTTGGGCGGTTGTAGTCCACATCGCGACGTCACCAGCATTACTGACATCCGGATCGAGCACGTCCTGAATAGCAGTGACGGCAGTTCGTGCATCTCGGAAAGCCTGGATCATGGCAATCCATCTGTCCCGCTCCGCGGCATTTGCTGCTAGTACGGCCCATGCGTTACGTATTCGAACAAGAGCTATGATTTCGTGAGTTTCATTCCATGAGAATACAAGATTACACTAACGTTGTTTGCCTTTTCGTGCCTGCGGCCTGGTTCTCCAGCCGTCGATCTCAAGATCTTGCCAAATAGCCCTTCCAGGATGCGCCATTCTAGAAGAGCTTGAAAGGTGGAATAATAGTACAGGCGTTACTTGATGGATACCAACGCGACAGTGCTCTGTGCAGCTTCAGGTCCCAACCCCATATCTCGTGTCTGTTTGATTCTTTGTGGAAAGAGGCAAATTCCGCATCGGGAAGTTTGATCTTGCTACAAAGGCACAGGAAAACGTCGGTCGATCCTTTGTCAAGCCGAAGACTTGAAGTGCTGTATCTGCGGGACTGCATGTCGACATGTGTTGCCTGGCTGCTGTAGGCTGGTAGCTGTTCCAGGTCATGTTGATCAATTGCCAAACTACGACTCGACGAGCGAAATTGACCTGAGTCTCATAATATCCTTGTTCCGAATTGACTGAGCTCGAGCCCTGTCCAGCAGCCGTGGGCTATTCGAGTCAGCGCTGTCCATCCGTGGACGTTTCTCCAAAATACAGTTGACGCCGCTACTCCGCTTTTTGCGTCGCAGACAGAAGTCGAGGAACAATCAGGCAAACTTGACTTGGTCCCAGAGCCGGGAAGGGTATCTTGTATGAACAAACTGACGCACTTCACTCCGGCCGAAACTTGCCTTTCCGCCTCTTCATCTCCTCCACCCGCCTCTGATCCTCCTGATAGCCCTTGACCAGATCCTGCGCCTGCTCTTTCTTCTTTTCGCGCACCTGAAAGCGGTAGAAGTCCTCCTTGATCCGGCTCTTCTCCCGCTTCTTGAGTTCCTCGTCCTTGGCCTTGGCCTCGTCTTCCCTCCCAGCGCCTGTTCTGCCACCCCGGGTGACTGTGATGAAACCATCCTCGTCCGGCTCGGCGCGCAGTTTCGCCATCGCCGCCGTCCTCGCCTCTTCCTTTGCCGTAAAAGCCGACATGAAAGCATCTACGCTCGCCTGTAGTACCGCATGATCGGGATATCGTAGGGTGTGGTGTGTCAGGTAACGCGCTGAGCCCAATGACGCTGCCACACCTTTATCTGCCACCCAGTTGATCGGTGTCTTGCTTTTCACCGCCCGCTTGACCTCCTTCAGTGCCAACTCCGCGCTCGCTCGGTCCACAAAAGTCACGATTGCCGTACCTCCACTGCGGTGAAGTTCACGATCCCACACCTCTGGCAACAGTCCCACTTCCTCTACTGTAGCCTCGTTGCCGTCATCCCGTTTCCGCTTTTTGTTCTGCTGAACCGGCGCAACTGGCGCACTGATTCCTTTGCCGACCCGTGCTCCCTCAAATGCCACGCCTTCTACGCGCACACCGCCGAGCTGGTTGGCGAAAAGACTCCTTATGTGCTTCTCGGTCGCATCGACGGGCACGTTGACTGCAAAAATCTCTCGAGGTGTATTCTCGGTGGGTACTTTGGGTGTGTTGGCGCGAAGGTAGGTGTAGTGCGTGCATTCTTTTGCAAATGCTTGCGATGCCGGAATGCGGAGTGGGAGGACCAGGAAGTCATTGACTGTCGTTGCGATCTTAGTGGTCGCCATCGGAGCCATCATGTAAGGGAAGAAAGTGGTCGTGTGAGGTGGTTGTAGCTGCTTTCTCAAAAAGATTCATCAAAGCCCGAAGGATCGGCAGATCTTCAGTTTTAGCTCCGAGATCAAGCAGGGTCTTGACGAGGTGGTCTGTATTCCGATAACAACTTTCTGGACCCTGGAATTCAAGATTCTATATAGATACGTTTACAAACCTGTTTTCATGGATTAATACACAACCTTTTCGCTAGATATTCTAGGAATATGTAGGTAGTATCTATAGAAAGGCTATATACAAATTTTAGCTTAAAATAATACTGTTTACATATGTTTCTACATAGTTTTCTAGAAATTTAGAATTCCTAGGTAGACAAAAACAGTAGTAACAGCTTAGCCCGCCGGCGAGGCCTTAACCGCCGGAGGCAAAAAGAGGCCCGCCGCCGAGGCGAAGATTTTTTATATAGAAGGC